>JARJUX010000034.1:0-128699 GCA_030789285.1 Arthroderma sp. MBC 929 | reverse complement strand
CTTAACTCTCCCCCAAACCCCCCTAAACCCAGCGACCACCAACTCCCCGGCCATCCCTCCTCCCTCCCTACTCTCTCTTTCTCCCCTGCTCATCGCCCCCCTTATCCCTTATCCCAGCTCTCCATTCGCTGCTTTTGCTCTCCGACCCCGCTCACGCTCAGAGACGGAGACCACCGCAGACCCAACCCATGCCTGGTTTTTTAAAAAAGTCCCTGGATGCGGATTCGCCAGCCTCTGATTCGCACTAAGGCTTTGGGTCCCGCCCAATCCGTCGGTGAGAGAGCGACCCTGTGAGAGGCTAGAGACACCCTCCATCATAACATTCGCCTTGATTTATTAATTATCTAAAACGGATAAAAAAAAGAAGAAGAAAAAGAAAAAAAAAAGAGAGAAAAGGCTAAATGAGACTGTTATGCAGGTGATGGCAGCCCGAACGGACTGAAAAATCAGTGTATGGAATTGTAGTTGCTTAATTTTCATTCGACTTTTTTTCTCCAGTAAGTAATTTCTTTTCTTTTCTTTTTTTGTGTATGTTATATTATAGATGGTAATTATATCTCATCAAAGGGTTAGAAAGAGACCAGATTGTCTGAATAACTTGAGAGAAGAAATTGGGCAACCATCGACTATCTATCTATCCACCCATCGTTTTATCACATGTAGTTGAGAAGGTAGGTAAGGCAGCAAGTATACATAGTAAGTGGGATGAAAAGCATCCATCACCAATCTGAAGATACGAATATGCACGAACAGAAACCGAAAAGAAAGAAATACCCAGATGGAATAAGAAAAGAAAAAGAAATCTACCCGGGGATAATATAACCCAATTGCTCCCGTTTCGTTTCACCCAGCATTAAAAAAAATCAAGCCGATAAGAAGAAGAAGAAGAAGAAGGAAAAAAAAAAAAAAACAGAACTTCTCTCGATGATGTCAGTCGTTGGTTCTTAGCCTCTTTTTTTGAACTGAAATCTCGATTTCTCCCTTGCTGCCTAACTAAAGATTGACCAGGAAGATGCCAGATGGATACCTAAATCCCCGTTCTACCCAACCAGTCATCGGCCACGCATCGTCTGGTATTTGAGAGTGAAGAACTAAGAAGAGGAGAACAATACGATCCCTTGAAAGAATAATGCGAAGATGCAAATGGATATCGAAACGGTCATATTCCAATCTCACCCAGAGCACGAGCACAAGCATGAGCACAAGCATGAGCAGCGGTATCAAAGGTGATGTGGATTGGTATGCGTATATGCATGCCGACTTCTATCTTCCAATAACTTTGCATCGCCCATCCCTGTTCTTAAACGCTGCCGTTACAGCATATGTATGTATGCAGCATGTTATGTTCATGTATCCCATCCTTCTTAACCCCACCCGAGCAAAAGGAACCAACCCTGTCCTTCCACAGAGAGGAAGGGAGAGAGGAATAGGGCTCGTACAAGACTCCGTTTCAATGCCGGGATGGATGATCAGCCTGTTCTTAGCGTGTATGAAATTATTTATTGAGCCGAGAGCATGCTCTCTTGATGTGTTTGAAACGGCCAAGATAGATTGATAACCAGCAGTGAACTGAAAACCCCTTCTGGTACTCTTATTCTTGATTCTATTTTTCCTTGACTAAAAAAGAGGGGGGAAAGAAAAAGAGGATATGCCCAGGCAGACACTCGGTGAAGAAGTATAAGTACAGTGGCCCTATAGTGGTAAAATGGATGAGGCTTGTAAAATGACTCGCACATGTTGGAACCCCAGGCATAAACAAGCCATGGGCAGAAGAAATGGAAGAGTAAAGAAAAGGCTAGAGGATTCGGCCAAGAAGGAGAGGCGTCGATGGGTATAGGTATAGGTATGGCGAATGACGACTGAAGGACGCTGATATGATATGCTCTAAAAAACAGGACGGATATATGCGGGCTGAAAGGGAGCAATGCCAGTAGGTAGAAGGTAGGCAGTGGAAGAAAAATAAGAGCGACAGAGCCTGCTTGCTCGAAAGAAATAAACAACCAAGCGAGAACGAGTTAACCTTTCCTATACACCCTTCCTTTCTTTTCTCCTTGGCCCTTCATGACTGGATAATTTCCAATGCATGCATTGTACGACATAGAAAAAAGGTTGAGGTGGGGAATCGAAACCAGATCTGCCTGTTCCCTTGACAGGACCACTTGTAAAGATCAATATTGCAGCCACCATTCCCAAACGTGCTCCGGTACCCCTTTAAAAACAACAAAGAAAACCAGGCTAATAGAGAGAAATAAACTTAACAAAGGTATCAGAAAAAAATGCAACAGATATAGCCTCCCGTTTTTCATTTTGTGCATTTCAAGCATCAAGTCTTTAAAACCCAAACAGAATTAGAAAAAAGAGAAATGAAACGGCTTTTTTTTTTTTTTTTCATATGCCCATCTGATTCCATCTTCATATGTTGGTGGTAGTGGAGGAGGTATGATGGAATATGGTTATGGGTGCTCATCGAGAGAGTTATGACTTGCGATCCTTGAGAAGAACTTGCGGAGTGCTGGGATCCAACAAGTCCATCATCATTTTGCCAAGTTCGTTATGTTTGATTGGTTTGGTGACATAGTCATTAAATCCGGCTCGTGCAGCATCGTCAATCTGATCCATCATTGCGTTGGCAGAAAGCGCCATGATGGGAATCTGAGGAAAGTGATTGCGTTGCTCCCAAACCCGGATCTCCTGGCAGGTCTCATACCCATTCTTAATAGGCATTTGGATATCACACTAAGCAGAGGAGCAGGTTAATAATTGTCACAAAGAAAGAACAGAGCCCCATTACTCTTGAGTTTCAAACTTACAATGATCAGAGAATAGTACCCAGGCTCTTTTGAAAGAACCATATCAACGCACTCCTGGCCATTTCCGGCAGTCTCAGACACAAGTTTGACCTTCTCCAGATATTTCAACATGACCTAATACAAGAGGGTTGTTAGGTATGTCGTCAATGTAGCTCAATGCAGTCTTGTTACATACCGTTCGGTTTGTCTCATCATCCTCGACCAACAGTATTCGAAACCCTTTATTCCCAATAACCTCCTTGACAAGCTTAGACATATTTTTGAAGCTGTTGTTGATTTCGCGAGCCATATCTTGGTTCTGATCCTTGCTCAATTCGCGTTCACTGTTGGGATCGAATATCGCTGAGAATGCTGATGGCTTGATGGGTTTTGGGACGATAAACACTTTCTTCCCAGAGGCCAGCAGCTCCGCATAGAGTTTGGTAACCTGACGCTTGAGATAGATATCTGCAATTATGACAAGAGTAGGAGTACGACTTGCTTCGGTACGGACTAAGGTTTGCATAACTTCCATTGCTTCGTTCGGATCAGGCAACCCCAGTACCAGGTGGGTTAGGGTGGGACAGGAATTGGTACTGATAAGGTCCTTCCAGTCTTCCACATCGAGGATACTTGAGATTTTGGATTGGACACGATGGGGAATGACTTGCTCGATATGCTGCTTGATGGCTTCCCGTGCATAATCAAAAGGGCATATGATAATGGCTGAATACGCATCAGGGATGTTGATGCGCCTGGGAGCTGTGGCCGCTTTGGTTTGTTGGAGAAGAGGCTGACTTGTAGAAACCTCAACATTACTAGCAACATTGCTTGCCCTTGAGAGTACAGTGGATGCCGGATCTTGAGAACTTGCAAGTGATATTCCCATTGCAGGATCAGCCGACTTGCTCTTCTTAGCTTGGTCCATACCAGTGAGCGGCCGCAGGGTCGGTAGTTCTGAGAGCGCCTTGCTATTCTTTTCACCGTTGCATAATGTTGCGGCGTGAAGGGAAGGTTTCGCTTCATTTGGCCTGTTCTGATTGGGCCCGGATGGTGAGGGGGTACTAACATTCACATAGAACGAAAATTTAGCACCCTGGCCCTCCTTGCTGGACGGCGTTAAACGGCCACCATGCATTTCCACAAGTTGTTTTGACAAAAACAATCCAAGGCCGCTGCCTGCATGCTGTTGAGATCCATTGCTCTCGATTTGGCTAAATCTCTGCATCAAACGCTGAGCATCAGTTGAGCTAAAGCCTTTGCCAGTATCAACAACTTCAAAGTTCAAAAGGAACTCTGAAGGTTTCAATTTAACATTGGGGTCAACATAGATCGAACAGCGCGTGCATATCTCTCCTTGACCTGTGAATTTCACTGCATTGCCCATGAGATTGATAAGAATTTGGCGGACACGGAACCGGTCACCCATGACCATGGCAGGAACATCCGAATCTACCACATAATTCAGCTCCAAGCCTTTGTCAATTGCCCTCGAGCTAATTGTATCAATGGCATCTTCCAGAACAGATCGAACATGGAACCACTGCCTAACAATGTTCATCTTTCCTGCTTCAACCTTTGATACATCCAGAATATTGTCCACAAGCTCTCTTAAGTTTGTAGAGCTATTCTGGATAGTATCAAGCATTCGTCTCTGGTCATTGTCCAACTGGGTATCAAGAATAAAAGGAATGGTTCCTAGAATGCCATTCAAAGGAGTACGTATCTCGTGGGACATGTTGCTGAAGAACTTTGTCTTTGACTCCATTTCATTGTTCAATTTTTGCATAGCAGTGTTCAGTTCACGTTCCAGAAGCTTGCGGTCATTGATATCGGTGCATGTGCCGTACCAGGATGCTTCTCCATTTCCAAAGCTTGTCGTTTCAACTTTAACCAGCCGCACAAGGTGCCATCGGAAATCAGCCTTTCTAGACCTGAATCTTATTTCAGTGGTATAGGAGTCTCGGCCATTCTCATCGCATTGTTTTGTAACAATACCCTTTTCAACAAGCCTTTGAAGCTCTGCGGTTAAACCACGGCTGAAAGAAGGGAATTCATCTCCATCAATGTTTCCAGTTTCAACGCGGGAATGTGAAGCAGAAGACTGTGATTTTCTGGATGGATCACCAAACGACCTGGATATCTGAGAATTTAAAATTATACGAGAGAATTCTGGGAGTCCTGCTGAGTCCGGGACCACCAGTGGTGGAGAGAGAATACCACATTTTTCGAGATCGTCGCGATGAATATATTTGGCAAAACCCAAGTTTTCGGCTTCTTGGAGGGGTTGCCCGGTGTATAGTTCCCACTGCTCATTCGCAGATATGAGACCACGATATTCGGCAGCTTCAAACACGACCTGAGGGATTGAGTTGGCCAAAGCTCTATACTTGGCATCTGTGGCAAACATTTCTCTCTCCTGTGCCGCCTTCTTTTCAGATACGTGTTGCTCATGAACGTCAAGGAAAGAGCCGATCCAATACAGCACCTCTCCAGCCCCGGATAGCAAAGGATTTGCCCGAAAGATGAACCAACGATAGGCCGAATCATCATTGAATCGTTTAACTCGCACCCTTTCGGTGAACTGAGATCCTGTATTTAACGCCTTTGCCCATTCATTCAACAGGATTTCATGGTCACTTTCGTGGACATTTTGCCATGGATCTCTCACGCGCGGTTCTTGGGGTTGGCTGCGTCGATAAGCATCAAATTTTGCATTCGTCCAGATAACCTCGCCCGTGATGGGGCGAGCAAGGAATAGATGCAGGGGAACCGAGTTGAGCATCAGCTGGGCTATTGTGTCAGGGAATGGCCGGGGTGGAAGTTCGCGATGTAACTGGGCGGTCAAAGATGTCGACGAAGAATGACGAGAGGTCGGCGGCGGCTGCTGCTGCTGAGGGTGAGGGTGAGGGTGAGGGTGAGGCTGAGGCTGAGATGCTGTTGCTAGGCCGGGATCCCTAGAAGTCAATTCGTCTAGCTCCTGTTGCATAACAGGCGAGAGTGGGACAGGCAAGCCTTCCGGTAGCTTTTGACTTAGCAAAGACAGCTGGTCGGCACCCGTGCTTGCATTTCCGTTTCCATTTCTATTGAAGTACCCATCCGTTCCATCTGCGCCATTAGTCGGAGGAATTGGGGCCGGAGACTGGAACAAATCATGACGAGGTGTACCTAGGTTCTCGAAATCGGGAGTTGGCATGAGCGACATGGCAGAGGATGATGGGACAATAGGACTGGAAAGGGCGGTATGAGCCCGGTCTTTGCCGAGTGCATAACTGACATGCCCCGAAAGACCTGCTGCGAGCTCGAGTTCACTGTTAGCATCCGAAAATGTACCGCCAAGTCCTAGCAAACGTCCAAAGCGTTCGGTGGACGAAGAAGCAAGCTGTTTTTCAAGCTGACTGTACTGCTGTGCCAGGCAGAATGAGGTGGTAAGATGGGGAAGGAGAAGGGCAAGTGATTTCCGCAAGTTAGAAGGGAATGGTACGATTGGCGAGAGGATTGATATCACAGCAACGGGAAACCGAAGGGTATCAGTTCTGGTCTGCCGAGAGGACCGGGAGTGGATGAGTGGGATATGGATGACAGTTTTAGCTTGATCGATGCCGATTGCTTGCACTGGTGTTGTGGCAGAATAATCGTGAGATGGGGGACTAGAGTCAAAAGCGTCTTCGTCCACTTCGGGGTTGCGAAAGAAAGGGTTGATCTCGGGTTTCGATAAAGGAGCGGGGGAAGGAGCAGGTGATTGAGACCATGGAGAAGGCGGGGTTTGCTCATATTCTTCGTAATTTTTTTCTGGCGGCGATGGGTCAAACGGCACAGGAAACTCTCGGTCACCGGTGTAAAGGCTATTCTGCATGCCAGGCTTGTCCGGGCGCCCTGATGGATTTGGAGGTAAAGATGGATGCATGGAGTTGGTAGGAGTTGCCAAATTGGCCCAAGGATGCTCAGCGACAGGTGTAGTTTGGATAATATCTTTGTGGTGATGATGAACATTATTATTCCTGGTTGGGGTGATGTCCATACGGTCGTGTGCATATTCTCGTGTAAGGACCACTGGTTTCGTCCGACCGAAGAGCTTGACCACACCGGTGCGTTTAATCAATGCATCTGGTTCCATCTCTAGGGCGCGTGGAACAGGGAAGACAGCCTGGTTTGGGGCAAGGTTCCCGTCTCCGCTAAGTCGGGGTTGGTGTCTCGACGATGACGCCTCGCTGCCGACATTGGCGGAGGGCTCTTCATCCCTAAGGTGTTTTCGGTGCTTTTTGGTCTCTCCAGAGGCACTTTTCCTTCGCACATGACGTCCTCCTAGGGTGCTGCTACCTTCATAGACTCCCTTATCTTTTGCGTGAGCCCCATATCCAGCGAAAGAATGGCGACCAAGCAATTTTGGGCGCCGTGTTCCAGAGACAGATTTTGTGTATTTCAACGTATTTCCATCTTCTTTTGCTTTTGGAGAATCAGTTGGTTCAGCGCCATATGTGGCTTTTTGGCCCCAGGGTACGTTTTCCAAGTCAGTGGCATCACCTGGCACAGCCAGAGACACCCTTTCAGCACCATAGTTAGCTTTCAGAACCGACACCACGTTATTCCACCAGCTGTCTATACCGGAATCGGCATTCAAAGCCAGCGTGATGTCATACAGATTCGGAGTAGGGTAAAAAAGATCGTCGGGAACAGTCGTGGAATTAGGCGGAAGAAAATCCGGCATAGGAATAGCAGGCGCATTAATACCTTTCAACGTATCGGCGGTGACGGGATGCCTAGTAAATTTCTTCTTGGGGCGTGTGCGCGGAGAAAGTTGTCGTTGGGGGATATTATTCTTGCTATTGTTATTATTATTGTATGCGAGCCCATGATCAGCTAACGCAGCGTGAAGGTTGACGGAAGAAGGAAAAGGATGCGGAGCAAAGGTAGAAGGTTCAGTGTCGAAAGGTACGGCGCGTTTAGCGGTTGGTAAGAAGGCGGGTAATTTCTGGTGAGAAGGTGAACCAGGTCGAGAGGTCTTTTCATCATGGGACTCTGGCGTCATGGCAGTGTCGAAGTCGGCAAACCCCGAATCGGTGGAGAAGGACTCGTGAGAATAATACTGGGCCTGCTGATGCATAATGGCCTCACCCATTTTCTTTCGCAACTCATCAAGAGTATTCAAGCTCTGCTTTTGGTTTCGAAGAGGGGACAAGGGTTTGGCATCGAAGGAAGACGAGGTGTCATTGGTAGAACTGCTGGTGTTGAATGGCATCTCGGTATGAATTAGCCTCATTTCCATGGCTGTAGCATCGTCGTTGGGTTGTGAGGGTTTGGGCGTGGAGTTGGAGAGTCGGGGAGCAGTCGACGCCACAAGAGTCAGATCGGAGTCGAAGACGGCAGTGGTGGTGGTGGTAGTGGAGGAGGGATTGGAGAAGTAATTTGAGCGGGACGAGTGTCGACGATGATGCCCCTGGGACGCAGTTAAGGATGGTGGAGGGTCAACGGGGGAAGGAAGAGGTGGTGTCTGCATGATTGCATTTCTCCCCCCCGGAGCACACTCGGAGCACAGAGGGGACTGTATGACACCCAGGTTGACAGGCTTCTTGTTATTCTCCAACCAACAACCAACGCGTCAAAGGAAAAGCATGAGATTAAAGCGAATGACAATGATGGATCTTTCACCACACAATGCAAGACTAAGCCAAGGTCCAGGGTTTGAAGCAGGAGAGAAGAAAAAGAAAAGTTCATGTAAATTAGTTGTGAAGAGAGTTAGCGCTCGGTTAATAGTGCCCTCATATCAAAGTAAAGGGAAAAAAAAAAGGTGAGGAGAAAGAAAGAGAGAGTGAATATTTAAAATATAAAGCAGAATAGGATTGATAGTGACAGTTGATTGTTGGTGTTGATCAAGGATAGAAGAGAAGAAGAAGAGGAAGAAGACATGAGGTTGAAGTTGCGGTGGTTTGTGGTGGTGATACCGCATTCTTTGAGGGATGAGAAAGTCGGAAGGGGGAAAAAAAGGGCAGAAGAAAAAAGAAAGTGCTTTTTTTGCAAGGCCGCTCAAGGTTGGGGCTTGGCACGCATATACTATGACGTAGGAGAACCCCAGACGCAACCTTACATAGTGCAGTTGATGAGAGAAATCGACAGAGATAAATAAAGATATATATGTGTGTGTGGTAAGGCTGGAGTTGAAGAGCCTCGACAGTCTTCTACCTATCTTCTGTGTACCTGTCTATCTGTGTATACTACGTATGTCTTCTACTTGTTTCTACAAAGAACGCACGACGATCACCACCTCATCTCCTTGGTATTAATAATGGAGACTTTACGGTGTGCATACTATGTCGTAGTAAGATGTGCCATGTTTTGTATATCCAGCGTAGAATGAACGCAATATGTACTCCAAGTCTGCGCAGTTTCGAATCTATCAGAAACCACACATCAACATCTTACCGGCTTTCGGGACAAAGAACCATGCTTTCAAGCTTCTCAGGGCGTGGCTTGTGTGCCTCCAAATGTGAGCCATAAGAAGGATGAGGTCAGCCGGCATTAGCGTTGCAGTCAGCAAAAAAACAAAAGTCGGATTCTTGTGGGGCTTGAACGCTTGGCTGCCTG
Source organism: Arthroderma sp. MBC 929 (assembly GCA_030789285.1). Taxonomy (NCBI): domain Eukaryota; kingdom Fungi; phylum Ascomycota; class Eurotiomycetes; order Onygenales; family Arthrodermataceae; genus Arthroderma; species Arthroderma sp. MBC 929. The sequence continues at coordinate 119,328 of JARJUX010000034.1, read as the reverse complement.
CACGCTTCTGCAGACGGAGGATACGCTGTATATCCAACTAGACTGTTGAAGCAAGGCTAAGAACCCGCTGAAAGTCTGTCTATCTCCAGGGCGGGTTTAACCCAACCCAGTTAGCCCTAAGCAATGCCAACGCCGAGAAGGTCCCCCCGGTACCTGCCACGCCCTACAATGCACCCCCCAAACCCTGGGTACCTCGAACTCCGTCTCTACCAGGAACATCTTCCCTGCTGGACAACATTCTTCTTCTTCAGCACCAGAATAATATCACCAGCCTCAGCCTTCTTCCATGACCAGTAGCAAAAGGTATCACAGAGCTCCGTCCTTCTGTCCTTCCGGCGTCCTCCGTACTTCTCCAACACTTTTGACCCACCCTGCTTGGTGATTTGTCCTTCCTCCTTGGGAGCCCAGAAAAATGGAGTCGGTCCCTCTGCACACTTCAATAGTTAACCACCCCATGGCTGTTCTTTTCCTGATACCTTAAAGCTTGACTATTGGGGGGCCTTGGATATTAATCTCTGTATGTGGATACTTGACCACCTGCTCTCCCGAAACCCGACCAGAAATCTCAGCACCTTATATTTCTGGAGCTTTTCTAGAAAGATATATAATTTCCGAAGTGCTCCGTTTCTAAACTCCTCAAACTAAATGTGCAGTCGTGGTTGAAGCAAAGCAGCATATACTCGTAGTATGTAATTATTATCTCCAGGTTCTCACTTGCACACCTGTTCCGACTTATCGGTCATGCATGTAAACCATGCAAGCAAGATGTAAAAACCCAATTGGTGCCCGAAGGACCCGCCCGCGCTCGCCTTCAAAGAATCATACGGAGCAAGAGAACAACCACCACCCTTCACCATATTTTATTTCAACGACCGCTACTCCGTACTCCGTAGCGTGAAGAGTAAAGTTTGAACTTGGCGAACTCCTCTGTGTTTTATATATTTTATCCCTCACGTTCTCATCTCTTCACAATAATGTGTCCCTTGACTTCTTTCCAGTTTAGCCCCGGTTTGAACCCCGTTCGGTGGACTATCTCTGATTAGGCTAAGGGGCAACTCACCCAGGCTTTTCGTACCGAGAAAAAACGTGGAAACTTACCCAGAATTTTAACGTGTTTCATCGTGAATCTTTGCAAAGCCCGTGGCTGGTGGGGCGGGTCTCGACAGAGTTTCACCATTCGTTTGTCGGGTCAAAGAAAAAGACCGACACCAGGTGGACGAACGGTTGCTTTGCTTCGTTCAAAATTGCTAATTAATTATCCGAGATGACCACCGAGGCGGTGAACCACTTCAACAAGTCCACTAATAACACTACTACGTAGTAGACTTCGTGACGGGGGAGACGGATAAAACTGATGAAACCCCTTTTAAAATAACTTTGCTGAGTCGTCAAGCAGATATCTGTCTGTGAATGCGCCTTACTCGCGTGGACCCGACTGCAGGGTTCGGCCTACGCCGTGGGTGCTATTCAAGGTTAAATGTTGATTGATGTCCGGCGCAGCTTCACATATTCTGGTGATACCGACCGAGGCTGCTCGCGTGAATTGGCTGAAGCTTGTGTACCTATCAAAAGGACGATATATTTCTTTGGCTTCATTAACTGTAAACAGAAAATCTGCGTACAGGACTATCACAGCACTTTTGCAGAGCTCTCTCCAGTTGTTCGCAAGGCGAACTCCAGTCTCCACGCAAATCCTCAACGTCTTGTTATCCTCCCACGTGCCTGATCACACCACAACCAATACCTTCATCATGGCCCTGGTGGAAGATGCGAGTCTTCTCTTTGGTCGGTGGAATAGGTCGGTTTGATACCCAGTTGCTATCTTATGTGATGTGCATTTAGCAAGCCTGCGATGTCGTTATAGGTGAATGGGATGTGGGAAGGCAACGAGTGGTGTCTGGTTGATTGGTTATGGCTACGCAATGATACTACTCATCTTACTAATGTCATTCTCGAGTCCTCGGTCGGCGCTCATCAGGGTGATCTAGATACCACGTACAGAGTGGGAGATTAAAATTTTGAAACCAAAAGGAGCTTTGGTTGCTTGGTTGGAGGCGGATATGCTATATATGTGTGGGAGGATGGGTTGGTTCGGTTTTGGAGCTCCAAAACGAGACAACAGATCTTCCTATACCAGAAATACAGGCAAGTGAGTTGAGAAACTTATATTGCTTGAATTCCCTCCCAATCATCTACATGCCATGTCATGTCATGCTTGCACTGCCGTAACCTATTACTTTTATTGTTCTTAAAACAACGTTTCACAATCACCGTTGAGCTCGAGTTTGTGCCAGGTGAAAAACATCTAAGATGCGATTCTATTGGAGCATTGCGCGAACACTTTGCCTTCTAACCAATGAATTCGCGCAGGCTTTGAGGAGAGCGAGCTTTTTGTTTGACTGAAAGCTAGAAAAAAGGAAAGAAAGGCACCACAAATGGCTTAGCTGGTCAGAATAATTATGATATCGACTGTCAACGCAGCCTTCCCATGCCGCTTCCCATGACCTCTCCTCGAAGTTTGTTAGCATGTGTGTTTATTGGTTGTCTTCAATTCTAGGCCTAAGAGTATCATTTGATGGCTTGCTATTCCCCCGCACTTCCTCTCCTGAGGACTTACCTCTGGATTTAGCTCTAATCATATAAAACAATGGCTTCTATCACGTTCACCGTACCACCGCCGTACTTCCCCTAAGCACATGCATTTGCCTCGTTGGGCCAAACCGGACCAGTCCCTGCTCTTTAAGCCTGGTCATTCCCACACCAATACTGACACGCGCCGCAGAAATTTTAACGTTTTGTCATGAAGAAATTCAAGAAGTTATTCGGGTTGGAGGGTAGCAAGGAGGCTGGCTCCGAGCGAGCAACGAAGAAACCTCCACCACTATCCCAGCCAAGACTTCCTGCAGGGTTCTATGGAGATTTTCCTCCGGCTTTTGCCCTGTATTTCACGGGAGCTAGCCCTGACGACAAGAAGTCGGACTGTTTCCTCCTTGCGACAGAAGATGGCGGGACCATCACCCCGATATACGCTTTCTACAATCACAAAGGGCACAGCAACCACCGGGGAACGCTTTATTCTGGGCCGAGCAGCAGCTACGCCCCTCTCGCTCTCGTAGGTTCAAAACCTTTTCGCTCGTTGTCGCTTCTTGCGCTTCCCGGGCCTCCTGCTGGTTCCACCGAAGAGGGGAATCAGATAATACCGTTGAAATATAAGGGCGGCACTAAAGTGGAAGTGACCACGTTCAGTGTTTCTGTTCCGACTCCCGATGGCCAGGCTCAGCACGAGGAGAATTTCGAATGGCACTACGACTGGTCACAGCCAGATGGCCAGCCTGTTGAGCTCAGGCTGCTGAGACGGGGAACTATTGCCAGCCCACTTGAAGAAGTTTTGGGCATATGGACTCAGGACGCGAACCCAGAGGAGGGTAGGTTTGGATCATTCCAATTTCAGGAATCTGCAAATACGGGAAAACTCGGCCCTTATTGGACTCTATTGGTGGTTACGTCGCTATTGCGCGTTGTTTTTGTGCGCTGGGTGGCAGTATTGGGGGCACAGGGCGTGCTCAAGGCAACAGGGAAGATAGCTGGGTTTGGGCTCGGAGTCGCAATATGACTCCGAAGGTATTCAACGGTTTAGGACGCTGGTATTCAAGGGTTTCGGAAACTTTTATTTGACCGACTCAAGCAAAAATTAACTGCACTCTCCTGAATAGTTCACGGTGCTGATAGCGTACACAAGATAGCACCTTATGGATGTTAGTAGAGCGAACGGTATAGACATCACTAGTATATACCCACGACACGTGATCAGGCCCTTGATCACGAATATTATTCTTTTGAGCTAGTACTCCTGTCCAATTATTGCTGCCAATCATTCTTCAGGTCTATAGTTAATGCGATGTGCCCTAGGAATGGCCTGGACGTACAGACAGGCAAGGAAGGGTGGGTGTCTGTTGTGCCCTTCGCATTGTAATTAGGCTAGATATCCACCGACAGCGGACAGCCCAAGCACGGAACGGGGGAAAGGCCATCCTCAAGTCCATACTTATATTCCTTGTACTATTTCTTCAGCCTTTCACATTGTGGGGTCAGAAATTAGCCAACTGTGAAGAATGTAAGCGAACCGGGACCAGTTAAGAACTGCCTGCCGAACTGAGAAAAGCGCATATTGGAACTTTGAGCAAGATCCGATGCTTTGGGCTTTGGGTTCAGCCTGAGCCACGAGGAATTCTATTTTTTTCTTTTCTGAAAACAAAATGCAGCCGGGAACCATGTACGGATTGTGCATGGAACAGGGGCAGAGAGTGAGCGAGATACTAAGTAATGTATCATGCACCCATGCTGCATGCACAACATGCAGCCTTTCGTATTGCAAATATGCTGTGATTCAGGATCTTGCTGAGCCAGATGGAGATGTCTGCCTGGTTGGTATCATTGCGTTTGATATGCTGAGAGCTTCATTAAGATGTGGTTAGTATGTAGAGTGGTGATAGTGGTGATAGCGGTGGGCAGTAGACTGGCAGCCGATGCTGATATGACAGCTGTAGTTAGATGGAGCCTGACTCTTCATTTCTTTCTCTCTCCCTCTCACTCTCACACATAGACATACTCCTTCATCCTCTCACAGTACCAACTGCATCCATGCAAAAGAAAGGTTTCAACATGCAAAAAACCACAGCCCAGTGGCTCATCTCCTGTCACCTTGCATATGGCTCACGTGTTTCGTCTAAACCTGCCATCACAAACGCTTTCACAACCGCCAGATGGCAGGCACAGGCGACCAGGCCAAGCACGCCTCTGGCTGGGCCCGAGGCCAGACCAGACAGGTGAGCCTCTCTCTCTTCTGCCCACTCGGAAAACTTTCGTTGCTCCTTGCTGCATCTCCATCTCCATTCACATCCCTCTAACATCTGCACTTCTGCTCTCCTTTCGCTAGAGTTTTCGCATCATGAGAATTCTCGACGTCCTTCGTTTCAGTAACGGCGAAAAGTGATTATAAGGTCCCTCTTCAAACTGAAAAGTCATGCCATAGGTTTCCCGCTTTCCTCACCTCCCTCTCTTCAGACCTCGCCGATATCTTCACCCCACCAGCTCTTCGAGAATGGAAGAAGAACCTATACTTGGGGAAGATCTCCCTCTGCCTCCAGGCTGTCTATTTGAACGCTTGGCGCAGATACCTGGCTATACGTGGGACCAGACTAATGCTCCGATACACTCTTCATACGATCACTGGCACGTCACTGGTGTCAGATATTCAGCCGAATCGACAGCCGTATCAACCACGCAAACATCCACATCTTCCGCTCGCTCCAGAAACTCTGGATCTGCTCACAACTCTCCAGGTCTTGAATCAAAGCATTTCTTCCGTCATCATTTTCGAACCAGCCAAAGCGAATTCGGCAGCGACGCCACTTCTCGCGATGAAGCTGACCGTCCTCTTATACCTGTTCTTGCCAGAATTTCGAGCCATGTTATCCGTTTAGAGCGCGAATTCCATATGATAAAGTCTATTATAGATGTCTCCGATCCCGAATGCAAACACACTGTTCGTCCCATCGACATAATTCGCCTTCACCCACAACCAGGCGATCGCATGCCTCTCTTAGTCACTCTCTACGAATACCCTGGGCCCAATTACTTGAAAGAGATGATCAGCTTCGGCCCCGCCTTCTTCCAAGCCAACCAACGTTCCGAGCTTCCCGAGCCTGAGTCCTTTACTCAGGTCTGCCTTTCTGGGTTTCTCGATTTCGCGACCAATGCTTGCGAGTGTCTTGAACTTCTACACTACGGACTTAAAACTATCCACGGCGAAATTCGCCCCGACGCATTCCATTTCAACTATGAAAATGGCACTGTTAAACTGATGATTACTGGAAACGGTGCGAGGTCTTTTGATAATGCTCTGAGTGATGGCTGGTCTGCTTTGTCTAAGGAATTGGGTGTGAAGAATAAGCTGCAGTTTATCGCTCCAGAACAAACAGGGAGATTGCCTACAGAGCCGGATAGTCGCACAGATATCTATGCTCTTGGCGTTCTCTTCTGGTCTATGTTGGTTGGAAAGCCTGCGTTCGATGCTCATGACCCTGTAGAGGTCGTACAAAATGTGCTAAGCAAACGCCTATGCCCAGTATCATCTATACGTATCGACATACCGGATGCAGTGACGGCGGTTATCCAAAAGATGACTTCAAAACCAATGGACGAACGGTATAACACCATATCTGCGGTGAAGTGGGATTTACAACAAATATCTATATTACTTGGTGACGCGGACGCTACTGCGCTGAAAAGGTTCAAAATTGCCCAGCGAGATGTATCGTCTTTTTTCACGCTGCCTAATGGCTTGTTCGGTCGTAAGGAAGAATTCGAACGCATCCTTAATGTTGTTCATAAAGTTCAAAAACGCCAACAGCCCGCATCTGGCTCGAAGTCGGGTACACATTCTTCCACCCGCAGTAACGGTTCATCGGTATCTGGCGATCGTGGAGAGAGCGCTGATTACGTTGATGCATCTAGCGACTCGGGATCGCTTGCGTTCTCTGTTGCCCGAAGCAATTCGATTAGTGGCCACCACGCTAAATATACGCCCACCCATGACTCCACACATAGCGTTGAGTCCAGCGCATCAAGCAGCAAAACTGTGCTGCTTGGCAGCCGCAAGAAGAACTTGAGCGTTTCCCGTCCTTCTTGGGATAACAACATGGACAAAGATTCTGCGACTCGCATATCATCGCCTGGGTCCCTCGGCCAATTCGAGGGCCTTCCATCGTTTGGGCGACGCAAACCACTTGCAAAGCTCCGCCACAATGGACGCTGCGAACTTATCACTGTAACCGGGCCTGACGGTATTGGTAAATCAGATCTTATTCAGCGGTTACAGCCCGAAATCCGAAAACTGGCGTATGTGGCCGTGGCAAAGGTCGATAGGTCGCGAAGAGCCCCATTTGATCCATTTGTGAGGGTATTGGCAACCTTATTACGCCAAATATTTTCTGAGCCCGATATTACTTCAGAGTACCATAGCTCAATACGTGCAACCCTGCAACCGGTGTGGAAAGTCCTTCACACCATTTTGGAACTTCCAGAACAACTCATTGTCCCCTTCACAAACAATTATGAGCCAACTGCTAGTAGACGGAATTTCCAGCCCTTGAAGGATTTAAAAGAAGGGACGGAAGCCTCGTTCGACTCGGAGAGCTGTCAATTCATCAGTTTAAGTCGTGGCCAGTCGTCCCTGGAATTTTGTGAAGGGCATTCTTGCACCTCTGACATCCAATTCGCACCTATTTTCATGGACATTCTTCAGGTTATGTCCTTCCGCAAAGCGATTTGTATATGCCTAGACAATGTGCAGCATACTGATTCAGAGAGTGCTGGCTTGTTGCTCAACATAATTAAATCTAAAATACGGTGTGTTTTTGTTGTTGCCGGACGTCCTAGCGAGATGGTGTTACCCGATTTGAAAAAGGTTTTCCAGGCGGAAGGTCCCAACGTCACAAAATTGGAATTGGAGCCATTGAACGAAGACGATATATTGAACTATGTGGCTGCGACAATGCACCAGGAGCCTTGTAGTTCCCTCGTTCCATTATCCGCCGTGGTCCAAGAGAAAAGTCAAGGGAACCCCTTCTTTGTTCGGATGATTCTAGAGACTTGCTTCCGAACACATTGCATATGGTATTCGTGGAGGGATTCAAGGTGGGAGTTTGATCTCGATCGCGTCTTTTCTGAATTTGTAACACCAAGTTATGGCGAGGGCCTTGGATCCGAATTTGTGGCCAGGAGGTTTTTAGAATTTCCGCATGAAGCCCGTTCGATACTTTTATGGGCCTCTCTCCTTGGATCCACCTTCTCTTTCTCGCTCATTCAGAAGCTCCTCTCCGGCGAATTTTCAGACAACATGGACGAGGTGGACGACGAGGCCGTCACGTGCACCGATAGAACCAAGCTGATACAATCAAGTGAAGATATTGTAGCTGGGCTTCAGTACCTGCTTCAGTTATATGTTATCATCCCCGGCGAAACTGATGATCAGTATAGGTGCGTTATTTTCACTCTCATATCATCTCATATCTACCAGTTGACTGCTGTGACACAATACTAACCAGAAATAGGTTCGCCTCTGACCACTATGCCACTGCTGTATCTTCAATGAGAGAGTGCCATAACCGAGAGAGAATGCATTTCATAATTGCTCAAACCAAGCTGAAGTACTCTCCCGCCAACGAAGTCACACTGCATTCTAAGGCTCGCCATATCCTTCTCTCCGCCCGACTAGTAAAGGAACGAATACCTAAGCGCATCGAATACCGTGATGTGCTGTATCAAGCGGCTCTTTCAGCCACCAAGTCGGGGGCGAGACAGACAGCCCTGAGCTACTATAGGAAGGCCATATACCTATTGCAGGATAACCCATGGACAGACAATGGACCCGACACATTTTACGATGAAACAAGAGAGCTATATATTCAAATTGCCGAGCTACACCTAGCTCTTGGTCAGCCGACGGAAGCTTTAGATCCTCTTGGGGTGATATTTGCCAATGCCCACACCCCTGCCTGCAAGGCAAGGGCCTATATGCTCCAGAGTCGCGTACATTCCATGGTTGGCGATATACAAGCGACCCTGGATGACTTGTTCACCTGTCTGAAGGAGCTTGGTGTCCAAATAGATGGGCGGTCTACATGGGAAGAATGTGACGCTGCGTATAACAAGCTTAGCGCCTACCTCTACACTGTTGACCTTGAGAAGCTCCTTGCACGGCCTCTTAGCGAGGATCGTGCATTGGTCGCGATTGGCTCGGTCATGTCAGAGGCTATATCAATATGCCTATGGTATGATCCTCTGATGTTCCTTCGTATTGCCATTGAGATGATGAACATCTATATCTTCCACGGGCCGTTTTCTCAGGCCGTGTATCTGTATACACACATGGCCATGATAGCCATGGGGCGCTTCAAGGACATGGATCTGGGTCTGAGACTCAGCGGTGCAGCCTTGTCGATGCTCAGTCAGTCTGATGAACCCTCGATACTAGCTAGGGGCGCAGCAATTCATAACATTTTCGTCAACCACATGCGAGCACCCATATCGTCGACTCTCCCAATTTTAGAGAACGCGATGGAAGCCGCCTATATCCTTGGTGACCGCTATGTTATCCTCCTCAACGTTGCTGGCATGGTTAGTTCACGCTTTTCACTTGGCTACGATCTAAGGGATCTGGAGTTGCTTTGTGATGATGCAACCGAAGAATTAAGCGACTGGAGTACTGATATACGTGGAGGAGTTCTCATTCTTGCTGTGAGGTAAGTATGGGATATTATCCCTTTTCATCCAACCCTTTTTGCACCCGACGCTAATATACCATTATAGGCAAGCTGCTCGCGCTCTGCAAGGGAGGACATACATACACTCCGCTGACCACATTGCTTCTGACGACCAACATGATGATCAGAAATTTCAATCAAGTCTAGAATTCCGCGGCGTTCTGTGCATGTATCACGCGATGCTCTTCGTGCCTCTCTACGCTTATGGTCACTACGCGAAAATAGTGGAATTGGGGACAGAGATGGTTGGCTCAATGCACGGCCTCTGGTGTCTGCGCTTGGGCACCCAGTTCTACTTCTATTTAGCACTTGCTCTGCTCTCACTCCATTTGGAAGACCCCAGTCGACCGGGACTTGAGTCAAGCCTTGAAGCGGTTGAAAAATACAAGAAAGAAGTCGATTATATGAGAAATAATAGCGATGCAAATTATGGAATGTGGTCACTCCTACTGGAAGCGCTTCTGCACGAAGTTAGGGGAGAATTCTCGGGAGCAATGCAATCTTTTGAGGTAGGTCGAAACTTTCTGGGACAAGCTGGGTGGTACAACATTTAACATTGTTTCTATAGGCTGCCTTGGATCATGCCCAGCTTAACAGTTGGCCTATCGAAGAGGCGCTTGCATATGAACTACAAGGTACAGAACCAATATTTACTTCCCCCAAGCCCAGTTGTTTTGACGTTGTTAATTCTAATCATCTCTCTTAGTCGATTTCCTTGTCCGACGCGGCGCCAAGAGAGCTGCGCAGGCGATGCTTCAACACGCGATTTCCACATGGAATCGTATGAGTGCGACCGGTAAGGCAAAACAGCTTGCCGAGAAGCATGAATGGACCCTGACAATGGGAAGCCTACCGCGGTCCAACGACGTTGGTTGCCAAACTGTGGACTCATTACTTGGTGTACCCCGCCATCAACCAACTCCAGAGCCAGAGTCCGAGCAGAACATGGCCCACACTCGCCTTGAGGAGGATCGCAAGCAAAATTGGCTGGAGCAGAACCACGAGAATACCGGGGGAACTCTTGACATATCAGGTGTGGGTCTAGGTAAGCGGGAATATCGTTTGATGTCCCCATCTTTAGAAACTGCGGGTCTTCTAACTCCAAAATTAGATATTATTGATCTATCTAGCATTCTTGACTCTAGCCAGATCATGTCATCTGAACTCGATATCGATAAACTACTGACAAAAATGGTCGACATCATACTGGAATCTTGCAGCGGATCCGAGGTCGGCCTTGTAATTACTGAATTTGAATCTCAGGGCTGGTGTGTGGCTGCCGCTGGTGATCCAGATCACGACGCGGTAGCTTACCCCAACGGCTTACCCTTCTCAGAAGTTGAAGATAGGATGGCCCAACAAATCAGCCTCTATACGCTTCGTACGAAGGAACCAGTGCTTGTTCATAACGTTCTAGAGGACGAGCGATTTTCCAACGTTAGCGAGGCTTATGCTTCTCGACATCCTCATGGTAGGTCCATCATTGCATTACCGATTGTGCAGGCAAACAACCTTCTCGGGATGATTCATATTGAAGGAAAACCGAATTCATTCACCCACCGTAATTTGGTTGTGCTCCGCCTTGTATGCAACCAGGTCGGCATTTCACTCGCGAATGCCTTCCTATTCCAGGAGGCACGCAGAGTCAGGTATGTTTTCATTTTCCTACAACATTTGTCGCTTAACATTGCTAATGCAACCATTAGTGCTGCGAATGCTGCGATGGTGGAAGCACAGAAACGTGCCCTAACCCAAGCTCGAGAAGCGGAGCAAAAGGCCAAAATAGCTGAGGCGGAGGCTAACCATAACGTTAAGCTCAAGGAAGATGCAGCCAAAGCGAAATCCATCTTCCTCGCCAATATCTCACATGATCTTAGAACGCCAATGACAGGCGTTATCGGTTTAGCGGAGCTACTCAAGTCCACCAGTTTGGATTCGAAACAAGATATATATGTCGAGTCAATCCGAGTATGTGCGGATACCCTTCTTCGGCTGATTAACGACATCCTCGACTTTTCGAAACTCGAAGCCGGAAAGATGAAAGTCAGTTCTGTTCCTATCAATCTTAAGCAGACTATTGCAGAGGTTGTCCGTGCCCTTCGTTATACGCATCGGGATAGAGGCTTGGAAACTATCGAGGACTTTGATACCATTGATCCGGACCTTTTAGTCCTTGGTGATCCGATCCGTCTACATCAAATTTATATGAATCTGCTCAGCAATAGTTACAAGTTTACGCCTACAGGGTCGGTAACTGTTAAAGCCGCTGTAGAACCAGAGGCTGGCGACCAGGTGAGGCTAACCTGCAAAGTTATCGACACCGGCATTGGAATTTCCGAAGAACAACTCGTGCGGCTGTTTAGACCATTCTCACAGGCGGACAGTTCTACGGCCAGGTCATACGGCGGTAGTGGGTTGGGCCTAAGCATTTGTAAAGCTATCATCGAAGAAGTCCTTAACGGCAAGATCTGGCTGGAATCTGAGGAAGGCGTCGGTACTACTGTAACCTTCTCACTAGTGTTCAAAAAGGCAGCACCGGGCTCCATTGCGAAAACACCGTGGTCACAGGACGCGATTTCAGATAAAAAGCACGCCCAGCAGCATTCAGCAAGGGATCTAACCATGATACCACGTGAAAAGGTCCGAGTCTGTATCGCCGAGGACAATCCAATCAATCAGAAGATCGCTGTAAACTTTGTACAACACCTAGGTCTTTCCAGCGAAGTTTACAGCGATGGAGAGCAAGCCGTTGAAGCACTCAGAAAAGCGTCTAAGGCGGGTGACCCATTCCACCTGGTTTTGATGGATGTCCAAATGCCGGTCCTGGATGGCTACAATGCTACACGTAAGCTCCGTCAAGACCCAGATCCGAACGTGAACGAGGTGCTAGTGATTGCTATGACTGCGAGTGCCATCGAAGGCGATCGCGAGAAATGCATTGATGCCGGAATGAACAATTACCTGGCAAAACCAGTCCGATCCGGAGTGTTGAAAAATATGCTTGACACATACCTTGCGCCGCAATTGAAACCGGGCAAGAGAATGAAAGCTGCCGGACCACCGCGCCTGACCGGAGCGGGGGGAGGGGGTTCTAATGTACCTTTATTATCCCCATCAACCCTCCCCACCAGGGGCGTGGGGGAGAGGAGCACGTCGCGGGCTGGTAATTCACTGGAAGAGATTTATGGGGATAAATCCAACGGAAACACCAACGGGGGCGGTGCGAATGGGTCCAATAACACCCCTTCGAATGGTACGAATGGCACACATGGTGCGAATGGCACGAATAGTACTGGGGATGAAGAACGCGAATCGAAAGGCGCCGCTAACGGGAAGCGGCCTAATGAGCCAGTTGACCCTACGTCTATGGATGTTTAATGAAACCCCATCATTAAACACCATATAAGATACCATTGAGGTCGCTATTCCCCAATGCGATTTATTCAAGATCCACAAACTAAAACAACAATACGCTTTTTCGAGTGACATAACCTACCTACTACCTTCTATGCGGGCGTTCTGAAGACAGGCCTAATTTACTAATACCTTTTTTTCTTCTCTTTTTGATATGGACGGATATGGGTGTACCGGAGCAAGTCGACGGCCTTAGCAGCTCATTTATTGATTGCGAGTTACACAGCCTCTCATACTGGATTTTTAATTTCAGTATTTGTGTCTAGCGTTGCTTGGGAAGATCTCTTTTCTCATCGTCTTTTTGCCACTGCATATATACTTTTGTTTTTATGTTTTCTTTCTACCCCTTGTCTCTTTGCTTTATTATGGCTATCATCGGGTCTCATCGTGCATTTCCTAAAAAAAATGGGCTGGGTTCCAAAGGTAATGAATGACTTGATGTTGTGACGATGGGTTTATGAATCAACAACCAGGTGTATCAAGGGTCATTGCTAGGGAATCTTTTAAGTAGCTGTTATGAGACATTAACAATTAGTTTGCTAGCTAGTTGCTATAGTATGAAAATGAGACAAAAAAAAAAACTAATTGGTTGGTGTTCGACAATGATTTCTTGACTCCTGCGCTCGTTATTCTATACATACATAAAATAGCCTGCCCGTCTGGACAGTGATCTATTTAACTTCTCGCTTTCCAAAGACGCGGAATCTCTTGACTCCTCCGTCGGGGATAATGGATAGCTTCACATGGGTAAACTTCTTCTCACTCACTCCACCAACAAGACCGTCCCCTTCGTAAACATGCTCATGGTCAGCCTTACATGCAGGCTCGCCCTTTACCAACTCAGTCCACTCCGCATGGTCATGGTTCGGATCATCTGCCCCCTTCCAGTCGATCCCATCAACGCGCACCGTCCGAGGGAAGTTCCCTCTGAAATCCTTAGTGTCAACAACAACCTTGGACACTGACCCAGGAAGACCTAATTTAACAATAGCCCAGTCCGTGTGTCCTGGGGTGCGGGAGCGGGCAGTCTCCCACCCATCACCCATATTCAGTCCGCGGCCTGGAAGGAGCATGTTGGACGCCGGGGTGAAATGCTGATTACTAGCCGACACAATCAACCCGCCCATAAGTGCAGACGAGAGCTCCTCCACCGGCACCGACTCAGCCGTAGTATTTAAAAGGGTAGGTGGGAGCGCGTGGCCATATAGCCTCAGCCTAGCAAAGCCACCATCAGGATACATCCGGACACGAACATGCGTTACGGGACCAGTTGGTGTCCCCAGCACCCACGCCTGCCGTTGCGATGGCCCACATGGCTGAATAGGCAAAATTGTAGTCCATCCGGTATATTCGGGCTTCTTAACATCTTCGGCCTCCTTGCTTGATTTATCCGCGATATAGGCACCCTCAACCAGGGCCTTTTCACCGTAATTCCCCACGAAACAGGCCGTGTCAATCTCAACCCCTTCAATCACACCGCTTCCGGCACCTAGTTCGATCACGGCCCAGTCATATTCGGCCGGGTTATGGCGTCGGGTTTCCCACCCATCGTACCACGCGCCGGTATGTACGAAGACTCCGGGCTTGTGGACAGCTGGGGTGGGAGTAAGGAGGTTTGAAGCGGCGGCGAAATACTCGTCGCTGGTCGAGAGGACTTTTGAATTAAGACCGGACGACGCGAGATTTGTTGTCTTTGCGAAGGTCTTGTCGATTTGGTCTGCTGGGACAGGAGTTGGAGAAACTGCGGGGACTGACATTATTATAAAGAGTCTCGGGGGGTTTTGTCTTTTGTTCTTCGAACTGGAGCTACCTTGGTAAAGAGCAATAGTCTTTCTTGTGGTTGATATGAGCTGGGTTTCTCTGTGCGGTCTGTCTTCGAGTCGGATGCTGTGATAGAAGAAGCAATTGAGCGCAAACTTGAGGCCTTTTAAAGAGCCGTGAGAGTCGGCATTTCGGCGTGTGGGGAGGGTATAGGTGGCCTGCGGGGCACCCAAGATCTGAGCCCCGCAGGCCACCTATACGCCAAGCGCGGCGTGGGGTAGAAACAGACTCGGCCGGAAGCCGCCGATGGTTGCCGGCGGATGACATAAGCGCGGCACCGCGTTATTCTGCAGTTGGTAAATTACGCTAGTACGGGCCGTAACTATGATGCCATCCCGCGTTGTTGGTGGTGATGGTGATAATGCGGCGGTTTGCTCTCTTGCTGCTTCATTAAACATCACATCCAGCAATAGAGATATACCTCTATCATGGCTTCAGCTACGGGCATTCCTGATGGACCCATCGTGGGCGACGAGAGTCGTAGTCCTAGTCCTGAAACTGAGCCGCTCCTCGGTCGACCTGGCGATGTGTCGCAGAAGCAGGATCAGAATATATTGGGAAATCTAACTCTAGGTTTGCTTTGATCTTTTGCTATATTGATGGTATATACTTACGGGTTTGGATCACCTAGGGACTGCAGCAGTTGCTCAAGCTGGAATCTTGATTGTAAGCTCCCAGCCTCAGCTTTATAGCTCGATGAATTCAAGGCTAACTGCTCTTGATATCACAGCTTTTCGCACTCGTTTGGTCCGGGATTTTCACAAATGACTTGATATTCTTCTCGGCTCACCCGGTAGGTCTTTCTCCCCGTCTACCACATAACAAAGCGGCG
This sequence comes from Arthroderma sp. MBC 929, assembly GCA_030789285.1. Lineage (NCBI taxonomy): Eukaryota > Fungi > Ascomycota > Eurotiomycetes > Onygenales > Arthrodermataceae > Arthroderma > Arthroderma sp. MBC 929. Next base: position 103,935 of record JARJUX010000034.1, on the reverse strand, counting down.
TTGACTTACATATTGTCTTCTCTGAACCAGCTCCTGAATTCAACCGCAGTCCTCCTCTCCACACAAGCAATCCTCATCCTCCAACCGACTCAAACAGCCTCACAAAAGAGAACCGGAACCTTCATCCACTTCTTCTTCCTCGTCCTCGCCAATCTATCCTTCATCGCAGCCTTCGTGATCATCGAGCTGAACAAACGCTCCCACCCAGAAACACGCTTCACCTCTGTCCATGGAATTCTCGGCTTGATAACCTACATCTTCCTCTTCCTCCAGTCCCTGGTGGGCATAGCTCAATTCTTCCTCCCCATCACCTTTTTCGGAAGTGTCGATAATGGTAAAAAAATCTACAAGTGGCACCGATTGAGTGGCTATCTTGTCCTCTTATTAGCTCTAGCGACCATTGCTGCCGCGACACAGACGGATTATAATATCTCGACTCTGCGCATTCGGCTTTGGGCTGTTCTTTTCGCTTCGGTTTTGGTTATTGCTGGTGTTGGAGCGCGGGTTAAGAAGTTTAAGCTTGGAATTGTCTAGGCAGAGGTTCGGCAGGGAAGTCAGTTGCATGGAGGACTATTTCGGTATTTGTGGATCTTGGACGATTTCCGACGAGGATCTGTCGTGCTTAAACAGTTGTTTGTTTTGGAATCTGCTTAATGGCATGAGCAACGGGTTGGTTAGTTAGTTAATTTGGATGCAAGTTTCGGTGATTGGGAAAAGGGCTATGATATTTATGCCATTGTGATAAAAATATATTGAATTTTCGGTATACTCGTGATATTGATTTGTTCGCTCTGTACTGAGCCGAAGATGTGGTCTTTAAGATTGATGTCGATCGCTCGGCAAAAACTTCATCGGCTTAACCAAATCCCCGATTTTGAGCTTGAGCTTCAAACTTGAAGATTACACGGCTCGACGACTTAGACCACGGCACTTATGCTACAGATGAAACCAAAGTATGTATGCCTCAATTGCAGGCTGGCCCTTCAATCGGGCCCACGGCTCCAACGACGACTGTATTCTGCCTCACCACGCCTTCAAAGCACCCTGATCCGACCACCAACTGCACCAAAGCCCGTCCCCAATCTTAAACACATACGCGAAAATGCAGAGCTTTACTCTCAAACCTGCATAGACCGCAACTATGGACATCTAGCAGACTACCCTTCGAAAATCCAGACTCTAGCGCAAGAAGCAGCGCAGCTCCAGCATTCTCTCAAAGAGCCCAGAACGCGAATCAAGCAGGTCGAGAAATCAATTGCACAGCTCGCTGGTGCGGTGGCAAGGCAGCAAAAATCACAGGGACAACAGGCTGAGGATTTGAAGACGGAAATTGAAGAGCTGGACACGCTTCGCGTTGAGGCTAAAAATCTTAAAGATGAGTCGCAGCAGTTGACGGATAGGAGGGAGGAATGCGTGGAAGAAATGCAACGGTTGGCCTTGTCGCTTCCGAACCTCACGTCCCCTGAAACACCGATTGGAGATGAACCTAAGGTTGTGGAATATATAAACTACGACCCTCTTTCTCCGCCGGCATATGTCAATTCTCCCGCTGCCGCGTCCGCTCGTTCACACGTTACAATCGGCACCTCGCTTGGGTTACTCGATTTCACGAGCTCGGCTGCATCTACCGGGTGGGGATGGTACTTTTTAACAAACGAAGGTGCTCTTCTTGAACAATCTTTAATTCAATATTCCCTGAACGTCGCGATTCGAAGAGGTTGGAAACCCGTCTCACCGCCTACGCTTGTATATTCCTACATTGCAGAAGCATGCGGCTTCCAGCCACGAGACACCCACAACGAGCAGCAGATATGGTCATTGGAGCAAAGTGAAAAGGACAAATCGAAGCCCCAGCGCTGTTTAACTGGGACTGCCGAGATCCCACTCGCGGCCATGTACGCAGGACATGATGTGCCGGCGGAGAAGTTACCTATCAAGCTAGTTGGTGCTAGTCGGTGCTATCGTGCTGAGGCCGGTGCGAGGGGTGTTGATACAAAGGGGTTATACCGCGTACATGAATTTACGAAGGTGGAATTATTCGCATGGGCGGACAATGGTGATCCGCAGGGACAACAAAACCAGGCAGCGGATAAGAGTACCGTCACCTCAGATACGCTATTTTCCGAGCTACTCTCAATCCAGACGGAGATTCTCTCATCTCTAAATCTCCCGTGTCGGGTGTTAGAAATGCCTTCGTCCGATCTGGGCGCCAGCGCTGCGCGAAAGCGAGATATCGAGGTCCTATTCCCGTCACGAATCAACGCCGCAATAGCAGATGGATCTGAAAGAAATTCAAACCAACCTTCAACAGCACTTGATGAGAATGGCTGGGGTGAGGTAACCTCCGCTTCAATCTGTACTGATTATCAGAGCAGACGGCTCGCAACTAGGGTGCGTGGTGCTACGTCCTCTCGATTCCCTCATACCGTCAACGGAACCGCTATGGCTGTCCCCAGGGTCCTTGCTGCTATTTTGGAAAACGGGTGGGACGATAAGTTGGGCGGTGTGGTGGTTCCAGAAGTGCTACGGCCATGGATGGCGGGTATCGAGGTCATTAAAGGCGAGAATAGGTAATGGTCGATTTAATAGGTGGTGTATTTCGTTCTGGAAATACATAATGTTAGGGGGTTGGATGCACGAATATGTATATTTAGGCGTTTCATTCTTAGAGCTAGACACGTACAGTGATTATTGTAAGATAGTATTAGGGGAATTTCATCTGTTACCTGTAGCAGAGGATAAAATATGTGACATGAAACATCCAAAATTGAAGGTATAGAAACCTCCATAAGAAACGAAGGTGATTAAAATAGCAAAGGGTGAGAGATGGGAGTTCGGAAAGAAAGTACATAACTGCATGATCCAAAATTGAGTGAGAGTAAAAGAGTGCAGAGAAATGGACTATCGCTTCAATTGCATAACAAATTTGAGTGACATATTCATTGACGCGTAAAATTCATTCAGTTGGGGTATATGGAACTAATCACAGAAAGGAGATAACGTCAAGGAATAGCTATATAAATATCAAGTGTGGGAGTAAAAATGACAGATGTCGCATGCTATAATGGAAAAGATGCAATTGCGGCATAACGTCTTCTTTGGCAGGGATCCATTGGAGCCTTATTCTCCCCTTAATCCCAAGGGAAGTCAGCCTCTTCGACCCTTGTGCAGGTCAGGTAGGGTAGAAGTGAGCCGGTATCAGCCCTATCTCCGTCAGAGCTATTACTCCGCAAGTCTAGCTCGAGGAAGTTTCGCATCAGCGGCTTCACGATCTCTCTGGCCAGTCTTTTGATCTCATCCATCTTACGCTCAAAGCGTTTGAAATTGTCACGCGAATAGAGTGAATCAGACGTGGGGTGCAATTTGAGGAAACGCTTAAGCTCATCGTGCTTTAGGTATGCCTGTGGGTTCGACGAGCCGATCAGTCGGTAGGTCCGACCGATAGAGAACGGTGGTGTAGAACTGGAGCCAGAGCGGCCGCCAGCGCCAGCGCTGGTTGGGGCCTGATTAGACGTTGAATGCTGCGAGGCACTACGACCACCGTTAGCCAGGGCTACAGTGGTGGAGCTCGTAGAGTTGGAGTTTTGATGGTGGCCACGAGAAGGCTGTGGTGGTAACGGCTTTAGAATTGGTGGTGGTGGAGGGGTTGTGTTTTCCACCAGCCATTGACGGAAGAGCGAGACAGCGAGCCAGTCAATATATCCATTGAAAGGGCTAACACGTTCTCCCCGTGAAGTGGTCAGCGTTAAGCGGAAGAGCTTCCCTTCTATCCTTGCGATCGCGTCCTCTAGGTCGTCGACTTTATCTTCTATCAGGTCGAGGACGATGTCAGGGACGGGGGAGTAGGATGATGGCCCAAGACTGGGCATAGCCGTAGGCCACTGACCAACGACGTGGATCAGAGCTTCTGAGAAAATAACACGGCTCCTTGCCAGATAGCCTACTTTGAGGTAACTGGGTGGATATTTCGCGATTTGCTTGTAGAGACGGGAGGAGAACCGCAGCAGGTGGTGGTCAACACGCGGGCCGGTAACAGGCAACGCATCGTACATATCTGCAAGGGCGAGAAGGGCTTTGCACTCGGAGTAGGCAGCCGCAATGTTGACTGAGTTTAGCTTTGGCGGATAATTATAGAAGATGCGAAACAGATTATCATAGTCGCGAATAGTGGGATCGACTGATGGCTCTTCAACCTGGGCAGTGCTTGGTAGATGTACAGCAGATTGTATTCCAGTCAGATTTGCCATCGATCGGAAGAACCCATGTTGTGATGCTACAGGCTTGTTCCGTGTAGGCGGCGGTGGCTGATTGGATTGTCCTTGACCAAATAGCGTATTGCTGGGAGACGGCGGCTTCTCACCGAAGTCAGCCTGTGAATGCTTTCAATACTGAAGTCAAAGACTACTAACCTTTTGGATAAGAATCGGTACTTCATTGTCCTCTCTATTTTCCCAATCAAGCTCGTACCTCCACCTCATTTTGGTTAAATTGGAACCTGAACGCGACCGTACAGATCCTGAGGAGCCAACCGAGCTCTCATTAGGGTCATCTTCCCTAATGATAGCCAATCCGATATCTGAACTATTGGCACGGGGAAGAAGAGACGAGTCCGTCCCGTTTGCTTCGCCCTCCAATTCGCGTTGCGCCTGTACTCTCGACCATTCTTCACTGGTGCCCGCATCGAAGAAGCCCGAGTTTTGCGCCAATATCAGTCTGTGCAATAGATACCGTCTCTCTTGGTTCGCTGCTTGGATCACGATCTCGACGTCGCCAGTCCCAGCAAAGACGGGGAACTCGTTCACAGCGTGGTGGGATAGCCCTCCATGGTGAGAACGCCCACCGCCATGGCGATGATGACGACGGGAATGAGGGTTCGACGGACGCGAGGAGGTGACCGATGCGGGAGCGCGGAGTGCCATGGATGAGTCCACGGCTTCAGGATGAGAAACCATGGAAATCTCGACCTTTCACTTCGGTGGGAGGAGGCTTCGACGCGAGAAATTAGGAAGAGAACACCACCTCTTGCATGGTAGGAAGATAGAATAGTATTTTAATCGAAGTAGAGGGCGGAGAGGCCGTTGTTGAGACCGCGATCGCGTCCAACTTGGGGCCTTTCGAGGTCTGTCTCGTCTCGACTTTTACCCTGTCGATGTTTTTGTCGCGAGATCAAATGACCTTCAAGACCGCCAAAGCATGTGGGGATCTCTGAGACTCGACATGAAACGAAACCCGAAACCCGCTAGAGAGACCTTCAGTGACGACAAGAATAAGAGCAGTCATATAACAAGATCAAAGTGCTTTCTCGTGTGGGCTGCGCCGCGACAATATATATATACGGCGCCCGCTGGTGTATTTGAATCTGCGGCGCACAGCAGCATCACCCGTCATTGAACGGTCGACGGGGCTCCTCGCCACGAGCTCGAGCAATGGCGTTCAAGAGCCTGTCTTGGTTGCATGCAAAGATTGTGGCTGTGAGATTTTAGCCACATAATCTGCAATGAGGGTCCAATAGCGATCCGCTTCTTCGCTGTCATCAAGCCATGGCAGCTGCTTCTTCATCGCAAAGTCCGCACTGAATAGCCCTATGTTATATCCACACAAATGGGCCGAGGATCGAGATCGATGTGGTTACTGCTGACTGGGAGGATCTCTACGATGAACCACCGCATGCCCCAAAGATAGGGCATGTTGGAGGGCGCTTGTATCAAGCCAAGTGATAATAATCACACAATTCCATGCAAATGGGCGGACTCAGAGCTCTTTTGTACGGGCACTTTGAGCTATACAACACGTTGCCTGCATGGTCATATTCGGCAGCTTTTAAAATGTTGAACCCGTTCCTTCGAGGGCACACGGAGACCCAAGGCATGTAGTAGATTCAATGGAGAACAGTCTTAATGACAGCCTGTTATGTCTAAATTCAGAACAGAGGCAAAGTACAGCATAAATGCTGTTGTGCTTTATATACAGGAACAAGGGTCCATTGACTTTAAAACAAGAATGATGATAATGGGTTTCAAAAGTTACAGACTAGAAGATATCTTCATTGTTCTAGATAGTGACTCTAGCAAACCATAGGAGGGTGAAAAACGAGGTTATTAACAGAATGAATGCACCAAATGTTCACTGGCGATTTAAATGATGAGTGATTTTGAAGGATTGACATAATGCGATGCAGCTTGCTTGCCGACTGGCGGAAGAAAAAAATATGAGTGTAAAACACTTGGAGAAAAGAAGAACCTAGACTCAAATTGATTGAAACCCTTTGAGCCGGTAGATATATGCATGCTTGGCTTGTCAGTGATAGTGGGAAGGAAAAGGAAAGAAACAATTATAAAAGGGACAATAAGGGTTAATGAATGGGATTATCACCAGTAATAAAGAAGCAAAGGAAAGGAGAGAATAGTATCCCATGCGTTTAGAATGTAGCGTACAGCAGGAGAGCTATGAATGAAAATGCAGTATTTAGAGAAGAGATTCAAGGAAAAGATGCTGTACTTGGATGGGTTCGTAAAGACAAGATGAAAAAAGGCATCAAGGGTAAGCAAGAGAAAATAAAGATTTCAACCATGGACAGACGCTGCCTCGTATGAACGGGAGCGTTGCAACCAAAACGCTAGATGGCATAGCCAATGGTATCGAGAGGTCATCAATCGTAGAATAAATGCAATGCCTGGTATTGAGAAAGGAAAAGAAAAGGACACAAGAAGATGGATTTTATGGGGTTATTGTACGAGAACGCTCTTGGAAGAGAATAGAGGAACTCAGAAAACGGGACGAAAGCAAGCTCCAAGCAGAATTGAGAAAAAGGAAAATGGAGGTGTAAAGAGACTAAAAAGACAGAAAATCGCAGGTATCAATGGAAGGCCTAACGTGTTTAAGGCCACTCGGCTCAGAAGACACTATTTCAACCGTCAGAATACAGCGGAGAGCCCGTTTTTAGAGTGTCGACGGCTAAACCTTTTCTTTGCTTTCGAAGAATCAGAATCAGTAGGCTTATTCTTCACCAATGCAGATCTCCCACTTGAGGGGCCCAGATTCATGGCCAGGTCTTCGGGTTGGTTTAATGTGTTGGAGTGACTCGAAACCTCGGAGGACAAATCGCGCAAGCCATCATCACCCATGTATGAATCGGAGCCAGAATGGTATAAAGCGGTCTCCTTTGCTCGATCTAACGCATTCATCCACTCTTCTGTGGAAAGCGCCGTTGCGCCAGCGTCGTTTGGCGACTGTTTCGGGTCTTCAAAAACATAATGCTTGTCGCGCTAGAAGGAAACGAAATGTTAGCACGGCTCGTCAAGTATCTTTACGTGTAGGACAAACATACCGTGTCGATAATAAAGGATGTGAAGCCTTTTGTATCTGTGGCGCTTCGATATTGAGTGTCAGGGTTGAGCAATGATATTTCCAGCTTCGGCTTTTTATCTTCGCCCCCAGCTTGTACGACGATCACCCTCCCTGCAGATGTGGCTAAGACCAGCCGTTGACGTTTTTTGGGTGAAGATCCACCGAAGAACCGGGAAAACTTTTTCGGTGCATCGCCGTCGCCACTAACGTTCTTGCTTTGGGCGGATGAAGAGACGTTTAGATTTCCGAGTTTTAGAATCCGCTCGTTAGTCCGCTTCAAGACAGGTGACCATTCGATATCAACTTGGGAGGGTGGCGGTAACTCAGTGATGACCCTTGGGTATGGTCTGCTGCTACTCAAATTGCCAGAAGAGCTCGTCCCCGGCTTTATATTTATGCTGGGCGGGAAACTGTCATTGTTGCTTGATCCGTTTAGCTTGATAGGCTCGGCAGGCGGTGGAACGTAGGGCTTTAAGCGCGGTGGCTTCTGCTTCCATAATCCGCGACCCCAGACGATACCGTCGAAAAATTCGTGATTCTTGATGTGCTCTATCTGTAACCGCCTATCGGGGTCGTGTACAAGCAGCCTCTCGACAAGATCGCGCGCCACAGCTGGGAAGCCGTGTGGGAACTGGTAGTCTAAGCCCACGATCTTCTGGAAGGTTTGGTATTCGTTACCTGCCTTGAAAGGCGGGCGTCCGGCTAACAGTTGGTAGATAATACACCCAAATGCCCATAGATCGCTTGCTTTGCAGGCATTTTTGTTTGTGAGAAGCTCTGGACTGACGTATTCAGCGGTGCCAACAAATGAACTAGCCCTATCATTATCAGGCATATCGGAAGAATCGATGGAGGGGAATCCGCCTGGGTTGTTGTCCGCCGGTTTAGGCATATTCAGCATTTTTGCAGTGCCAAAATCTGTAATCTTCACATGCATTTGGCTATCCAGGAGTACATTTTCTGGTTTGAGATCCCGATGGATAACTCCACGCCGATGCATGTAATCAATGGTATCGAGAATCTGTGCTCCGTAGTAGCGTGTACATTCTTCGTCGAAAGTTCCCATTCGTTTTAAAACACCTAATAATTCGCCCCCTGACGCAAGATCTAACACGAAATAAAGGGAGCGCTCGTCTTGGAAAGTGTAGTATAATCGAACGACACCGGGGTGATCGGTAAGGCGGTTCAGAGTATCCTTCTCGATGTTAACGTATTTAACCTTCTTCTCTTTGATGATGTGCCTCTTATCGAGGATCTTGATTGCGTACTCTTTCATGGTCTGTCGATCAGAAGCCGCAACCACAGTACTGTAAGACCCCTCGCCGAGTGTCCGACCAAATGAAAAGTCTCTCACACCCTTCTTCACGAATCTTGAGACGGGCTTTCCGCTGGGATCAATTTCTTGACGTACGCCCACAGCAGCGCCTCGATCTTTCCATTCCTCAGAACTATGGCCTGGCCCGTTTTCTGCGACATACGGAGATCCAGTGGACTGAGGTATTCCACCATTATTAGGGACTGGGCGAGAGCTTCGTCTCGGTGGTAGAGGCCCATTGACGAAATTGCCGTTACCGCGCACGTACGATCTGTCGTGGTGGCTGCTATCGCGTATTGGTACGCCAGCTTGAAGTGCAGCCGACCCTCCTCGCGAATCACTTCTTGACGGGAATTCCGAGGCTGTGGAGGATTCATGTGGGTGACGGTAGGATGAGGCTCGCGCTATCGGGTTAGCAGACGGGAAATAATTAGATGACGGGCGAATCGAGTTTGAAAGGGGGTTGTCTAAATTCTGCGGCATGCTAGAAGTCTGTAATGGAGAAGGGTAAGATCGATCATGGTGGTCGGGTAGCATCGATAATCTGCTGTGCTGGTTCGTCGAGGGGGGAGTTGGTCTAATATTGTCGGGTGGAACGCCGTGCAGGGGGGTAGGGCCAGTCGATAAAATTTGATGCTGACCCTCTCTCACTGAATTTGACGTAGATTCAGCATAGTTTGAATTGCTTTTCGAAGACGAGGTGAAGGGAGGAGCCGTCTTGTCTTCAGCTATGCTTGATGTAGTATCATCGGGGTTGGCGATGCGTAAACCACCCAAGGATTGCGAGAGGCTGAGATCCCCGTCCATGGCGCGCAAAAAGATCGATAGACTCGTTTATTAGAATCGGAAGGACGGGGTTTGGTCAAGCTGCTGCACTTTGAATTCGGGGGAACAAGAAGAAGGGCTGGTTTCTCGATGGTAACCAGACGCGGTGTCCCTAGAGTAGAGACTACGCCGGTTACGCGCGAAATGCGTAAAGCATGGCAGGGAGAGAGAGAGGCAAAGGGTGGATGACGACGATGAATGCTCAGTAACCATGTAGCATCGTCCGCGGTATGTTCGATACGGGTTCAACTTGCGAGGTGAATGACGGTCGATGACAAAGGTGCGTTGGCAAAGTGAAATGAGGGCAACAGGGGGAGGAAGGCAAAGAACTCGGAGCAGAATAGACTGAGCATAAGGAATTGATAACGGTGAATTCTGCGAGGGAAGAGAAGGTAATAAAGGAATATGAAGTTGAAGAAGAATCCAAAAAAACTGCAGAAGCATCCAGGAGATGGAGAGAAGAAGAAGCGTTTGGCTGGAGACGACCTGGCAGTAATAAAAACCGTAACGGCTTGTATCATGGCCCCCTAAATTCCTGGGTGGTACCACTTTTCAGGCGGAATTTCCTTATTTAACGAAGTAGCCCCTGACGAAATACCAAAACGGTACTGTAAAACCACATCAAACCACCAGAAAAAGAAGTGGTGCTTAAGACATTCATCGCCTTTTCTTCAGGCTGTCAACGTTCGACAACGGCGTCAACATCAGCCAAAAGAAGGCAGCTGAATTCCCTCGAGGCTGCTCTTCGCCTCGAGAACCACGCCAGCGGTTACTATCAATAGCCTCGCCGAGCGGTTTTGTGAGACATGCCATGTTCCTTACCAGGCTGCTGTTGAAATGGCCCTCTTTACTCCGCCACCGTTTGGAACGGTGATAGCCCTGTGCAATCCACCATTTTACCCGCTTTGAGGGCTATCCTGGTGGAATTTGACGACTTGATTCTGCGCTTCACTCCGTTGGCAGGACTAGTCAATGGCGAGCATCTTCTCGTCGTTCCTAGCATCATCTATGGCGAGTTCAGGCAATCCGTTAGAGCCTCACCGTCTCTCAAGCCTATAAAATGTTTTCTGGTCTCCTTCATCGAATTGGAGCTGGGAATCTCGTTTGCCACGTCCTCTCCAGTTGTATGCTCATTTCACCGTCTTCAAGCCAGCGCCGTTTGGTTTCCTCCCACGAGTGCCACTTCCGTTGACCCGCCTGGTGTTTTCAGGGCATACATATTGGCCCCGACAAATAAAACTGGCTTTAGCCGCCATGCCCCCACTGCATCTTAGCTTGAGTCATCAAGCCGTCCGAGTTTGCTGAGACATGCAGATATATATATCTAGCAGATATAAATCTTGCATAGGCCGTTATTTATATCTCCCGGGGCATGAACGCTAATACCGCCTTAATAAAGACATGATCGTATTTAACATCAGTGTCTATATTCAGAACAGTTACGGTCTCTAACTTGAGACACGTGCTGTATCAGAATAGGCAACTGGTTCAATTAAGATCCGATGACAATTCTTCTGAAGCTAAGCACTAACCTCTAATTGTCATGCGTGAGGGCTCTGAGAGAAATGAACAAATCCAAACAAGTCAAGCATTTGTTTGTGAAGGAAACCAGAATGAAATGTTTTCCCATCGTCTACGGTGACAAAATCTTCTAGCCATGACTTACGACATAAGCGGACGACATAAGCAGATTTGATACTTAGTGCTTGCAATAAAGCAAAAGCATATACCAATTCACTATGTGCTACGATATAAAATCTGCCACAATGGGTGTATGGGGCAGATTCTCTATCTCAAGAAAACCCATTCTTTGACACTGACATTTTTGACGGATACATTCCTTTACCTTGGACATATCATGGAGAAAAACAATGAAGAGGAGCCGCAGAGGCCTGGCCCTTTAGGCCGGGCCAAACCCTCAGGAGAAGATAATGATACCTCTTCTGAAATGACAGCCATGTTCGCCTTCGAGCCTCATGTCGAGGAGACTCTACCACAGCAACCTGACATTGCTCATGCGCAGAACTTGCTCTTTTCATCTTGGTATTCAGGCTCTAGGCATGCGGATACTTCAGCGCCGCCAGTCGATAACAACAGTATTAAAAATAACATTGAAAACAGTGCATCTACAGAGGCAAAAGTCCATCTCTTAGCCGTGCCTAGAGACGGCCCATTTCGCACAGTAGTATCAGCTCCCAAGCATGATACTTCTCTAAGCTAATGCTCAAGATACCTAGGCTAAACACGAGGAAACCCGGACATGTAATGCCTGTTCTGTAGGTGCTAGTAGGTTCTGGACGTAGGGCTCAGGGCTAGGGCTAGGATTGCGGGAACACCAGCTTAGTATTTCGTTGATATAGCTTAGCTAGTTGGCAATGAGATCTATTCCTTCCTGCACCTAGATTTAAGGCCTTAACGATGCCTAGTGATTGATTGTATTTACTGGCTTGCAAAGTGATAGGAATACCACATCAAGTTTCAAAGTCTATCATTCTCTTACAGCGATGAAATCGCGATAGTCTATTATTAGAGCGGCTAATCAGTAGTTTAGGGGGGAGGTATGTTAAGTAACTAAGCATATAATGGGGGTGGGTGATGATATTCATGTATTTGGCAGCTTTGCATTGATCTGGTCTAGTTATTCCCTTGTCTAGCGGAGTGACAGGAGCTAAAACATGTAGTACGGACAAAAAAGCATTTTCTCTAACCTTCATAATAGAGGGAGAAGTTCACAGAGGACAAAGGGGTAAAGAATAACATATAGGGATAAAACTCAACTCAAGAGGTAGAAAACAAGGTACAACAGCTGATTTTGAAGTAAACTATATATGTGGAGGATAAAAATCTTGTCTAAAGACAATACGCAAATGAAAGCAATGTAGGGGATATCAAAGCAACTCCGAGGCGTGGTGATGCAGGTACACTCCTGCGTAAATCTAATTCTTATAGACCTTTTGGAACACCTGGGCACCATCGACTAATCTCCGCTCGGTGTTTTGTCGACCATTGACGAAGTCGGGGTAGTTCAGAGTGAGCTCAGTCGCTCCATTGACTATATTATCAACGGCCTCGACACCGAGCATAAACGAGTGGTCCTGGTTACCGACTTCATAGCGCCAGCTACCGAATCGACCGCGGGAATGGATGCCCATGTCCTGCAGCTTAGGGAGGAGCTTGGTGAGAGCGCCCTCTCGCTCGAGACTTGGAGTTGGGTAGCCGTGGTCGAAGCGGCGGTGGTAGGTGGAGACAATTTCATCAGTGGGCTTAATCATTTCGGTGTTGATGAGACCCTGGATGGAATCTTGGAGGAGCCTTTCTTGGTCAACTGGTTTCATGGAGGATTCGGAGACCTCAAGCATGATGGACCAGTAGGGGCCGGGTTTGGGGGTGGTGGTGTCAGTCTCGGAGCCGTCGGCGAGTTGTTGGGTCGGGAGTTGTTTGGAGGCGTCTGGTTGGTTGTAAGGGGAATAGTTGGAGAAGATTGTGGCGCGGTAGAAGGGACAGTTGTCTTCGGGGAAGTATAGCTGTTGGTTCAACTGTTAGATACAATTGTTTTCATTCGGTGTAGAATTCGAAGTAATACATACCCAGCACTTGTCGCCGATTCTTTCGGGGCGTTCTCCTCGAATTCCGACACCGACAACGTGTGTTGAGGAGTAAAATAGCTCTTTGCTAAGGCTAATCAGCTCCTGATCGCCGATCTGTTGAGCGAGGGCATCGACAGCCATGGTGGAGACGAGCTTCCTGTAGTTGATGGTAGTTCCATCGCCCAAAGTCACCTTCTTGCCTCTGGCGTCGACGGCCGTAACAGCACCATGGCTGCCATATCTTGTGTTTTGTTCAGGAAGGGTCTTTGCGACAGCTTTCCAGATACCACCGGTTCCATCACGGGCAGGGAAACGGAAAGTAGCGTTGGGACCCCAGTTTCCTGCAGTCTTCTGGAGGATGACATTGGTGGTAACTGCTTTCAAGTTTGGAGCAGCAACACGTTCGCCAAGCCAAGCACATTGCATCTAGAGATTCCAGTTAGCCCGAGATTCATGTAACTGCCCAAGTCTGAGAGTTTGTTCGTACCTTTGTAGTTGGAACAGCCCAGACCTTGAAGTTATACGGCCTCATAAATAGATCAGCAACACCAGTTCCCATCATACGGACAATCCACTCGTCAAAGTCCTTGGGCTTGGTGTTGGCAACACGAGCCTCCAGGGCGGCGTCAATCATTCCGTCGATACATTTGACCTGGTCTTCTTTTGGCAACATGGAGATGTTGTTTTGGAAGGGGTAGGGAACCCAGAGGCCCTTAAGGCGGACGTAGGAGATACGTTGATGGGTATACCAGTCGGCCTCATTTGGGAGAGCTTCATCGATGCAGTCGTCAAAGTATTTATAGTGAGAGAAGATTACGTGACCTCCAACGTCGTAGAGCTGCAGTATCGTTAGAATGCCGGCCTAGAGGAAAAGCGGCGGTGCTGGGTGACATACAAATCCTTCCGGGGTGACATCTGTGGAAGCAAGACCACCAGGAGTCTCGTTGGAGTCGACAATCATCCATGATGGGCCGTTCTACCACACTGCGAGTTAATTGACCTGTTTCAAAGCGCAAAACATTGTTGACATTGATAGAACGTACAAGCTGGTTTAGTCTCTTTGCGGCACCAAGACCAGTTGGGCCAGCTCCAATGACCAGCACATCAACGTTGCTGGAAGACAGAGTTAGCGGCACATTCTTCAGGTTCACATAGCGAGGGCAACTAACATCTCAGACATATTGCAGCAGTAAAAAGAAGAATTGAGGTTCGCGATGGTGCTTCTTCAATTGTAGGTAGAAGTTGAGGAGGGTGCGGGGAATAGTGAGAGCTACAGCCGAAGGACAAGCTTCAAGAGCACCAGCAACGAGATGAATGAATGCAATTGAGAGAGAGGAAGATGAGGATGATATGGAGATGAAGAGGAAGAAGAAGAAAATAAGCAAAGCGGGTGATATGAAGGCGGAGAGGAAAAAGAAGACGACACGACGGCGAAGACGACGCGAAGGAGGGCTTTTTTTTTTGTCTATCGTAAGCTTCCTGGTGTCTCTGGTGGGGACTTTTTCTGCCTTGTTCCCCAGCTAAACCTTGGCCCAGTCTTTGGCTTGGCTGCTGAACGTCTGGAAGATGAAGAAAATAACGATGATGATGATGAATGCTTACAGGGAGCGGAAGACCCTGAAACATTGACTGAGGGTACGATGTCAGGGTGCATTTAGAAACATTGAATGTACTAGGCCTACGTGGTATGTCTCTGCCATAGTTATATCTGACTAGCGGCCACGTTGTTGGCCTGTTGGTTCTGCGCCCCTGACAGATTCCTCCACTATCGACTTGTCGTACAGAACGGTCAAGCACGCGAGTATCTTAACTGTCTCAGCTGTCTCAGCTGTACATATGTTGAGCTGCTCATCCAGACACACGACAAGAAGCAAGGTACGATGAAGATCTCCGTCTCTACCCACCAGCGTTACCCGCGTCGTCGTGCAAATCAACTCCCATCCTCAAATGGCCCTCAAATATGCCATCCATGCTCCGCGTTATGATGCGCCGTTCTGTGACAGCGAAATATGGAGCATAATGACTATCGTTGTGCGTAACAGGCAATTGGCCAAGAGACTGACCTCCTTGACGCGGTATGATCGAATGAATATCATCGAGCCGCGTTGCAGATATGTGGACCTGCATTTGTACTGAGTACTTTGTAGTCTGGACTTATCACAGGAATACATGCCCATACATGTACGCCCTTAGTGAGAGAAAAAGGATCCTCTGGTCGAACGCGTCCATCTACGTAAACCGTACCGTCTACCTAGAGAAAAGCTTTCGGGAAACCCCTTTGAAGCGGAGTATAAAATCCCCACCAACGCGTCAGCAGTTCATATTGCGATATTCTCGAACAGATGATCATTATAGGCTGAATGCCATATGGAGTCGTAGAAGAAGAGAAGAGGAGAGATGATACAGAGTATCCTCAAATAATGTTGTGGGCCAGCTGGAAAAAGCAAAGAAAAAGTTGTGGCTTAACTCGTCATCTTTTTTTCTTCCTCCCTTTCCATACTTTTTACCACTCCTTGCTATATCCATCATTTTATCCTTTTTCTGCATTTCGCTCTTTTCTTCTTTTTCTTCTTCTTCTTTTTTTAATAAAAAGTAATCTTCAAACCAATTCGTTCATTCCATCCCCCTGGCTTCCAATCTGTTTGGTCAACACCGCTTGCGGTCACGACCCTTTGACTTCCAGCACTTCATCAACGACCAGAAACGCGCCCTCAAACACACCATCACCACCACCATGGGCGCCGAACCAGAAAAGGTCAGAAACTCGGGAGAGTACGACTCTACATCAGTCTCCAAGTCTGAGTCTCCCGTTCTGCCCACCGTCAACCCCGCGACCGCAAAGGAAGATCCCCCCAAGACGGCGCTACACCCTGCCTTCTACGTGATGTGAGAAAGAATCTGTGTCTGTCCCAGTTTTTGGTGGCTGTGAATTGGTGACTGACATGTTGCGATGATAGCACTTGGATTGCTTTGAGCTCGGGTGTTATCCTATACAACAAATATTTGCTGGACCAGAAGGAGAGCAGGTTTCGTAAGTTCACCAGCTTTCGTCCCAGCTGTATATAGTTTGGATGTGTGCTAACCGAGAATAAATAGCATTCCGTATGTGCCAATTGATATAACATCTCTACAGTTGACGTTCTAACTTGCTATGCAGCGGTCATCCTTACAACATGGCATTTGGCCTTTGCTGCTTTCATGACCCAGCTCCTCGCCCGAACCACTACCCTGCTCGATGGACGCAAGAAGGTCAAGATGACCGGACGTGTCTACCTCCGCGCCATCGTCCCAATCGGTTTCTTCTTCAGTCTCAGTTTGATCTGTGGTAACAAGGCATATCTCTACCTCAGTGTTTCTTTCATTCAGATGCTCAAGGTACATACTACACTGTCTCCATTCAACGATTCAAAGCTCATTTTCTCTTCCTTTTTAGGCCACCACCCCCGTCGCGGTCCTTCTGGCTACATGGTCACTCGGAATGGCTCCTCCAAACATGCGTGTTCTAATGAACGTTTCGTTTATCGTCATCGGTGTCGTTATCGCATCCTTCGGAGAAATACACTTTGTCACCACTGGCTTCATCTTCCAGGTTGGCGGTATTGCCTTCGAAGCTACGCGGCTGGTCATGGTCCAGCGCCTGCTCAGCTCTGCCGAATACAAGATGGACCCTCTCGTGTCGCTCTACTACTTTGCACCCGTCTGCGCCGCGATGAACGCTGTCGTTGCTTTGTTCACTGAGGTCCCAGAGGTGACCGTAGCACACTTCTACAAGGCAGGCTTATGGACTCTGTTGAGCAACGCTATGGTCGCTTTCGGTCTGAACGTCTCCGTTGTCTTCCTGGTAAGTGATGTCCCAAAAAACCACCGATTGGAGCCTCGAACTCAACAGCTTTCGACCTTTAGATCGGAAAAACCTCTTCTCTCGTCCTCACCCTTTGTGGTGTTCTTAAAGATATTCTCCTTGTCACAATCTCCGCCGTCTACTTCGAGACTCCGGTGACCCCCCTCCAACTGTTCGGTTATGCTATCGCACTCGGTGGGTTGGTCTACTATAAGCTCGGAGGCGAGAAGATCAAGGAACACGTGGGCAACGCCGGCCGCTCGTGGGGCGAGTATTCCTCCCGCAATCCGGTCAAGGGCCGTCTGATCATCCTCGGTGTCATTGCCTTGTTCATCGTTGTTGCATTCGTTGAGCTTGGCCGTTCATTTGACCCTAATGAAGTTGTCAAGGGATTCATGCCCGGGACTGGTGATGTACCACCCGGTTCAGGAGCACCTGCCAACCAGTAGACGGCATAATTATGACACATTCCAGGCATCTATCTCCTCCATAACTACTATCCTTTACACTCTCCTACATCCTCCACCCTCAGCAAATGCCTGGCTGATGAATTTCTGCACTCCTTATCTAGAGGGAAAAAACTAGAAATGGCTGTTATAAAACTCGCATTGTTTTTTATTACTTTCTTGTTCATTATTTATACATTGCTCGTGTTTGTCTTGAGCTTATCATTGCTGCAAGTGGCTGCTACGACCGGTTTCTCTTTTTCTTTTATTTATTTCCTTGTTTCAATTCACCTTCTGCTGCTGTACGAGGTATTAATTAATATTAGACCCAAACATTGTTTAAACCAAACAAACACTTTCAAATTTGCCAAGCCCCTTCGTCACCAACCAGAAGCTGCAGCGCTTAGTCACGCCCCTTCCAGCCCCCAGCTCTTCTCTGATTGGCTGCGGCATCCGTCCGTCGGCTATCTTGCCTTGGCTAGACCCGTATCTGCCGGCTGAGTCAGCCAGCCAACGCCAGAAACACGTTCTGATTGGCTGGGTATGTTCCCGTGGTTGCGCATGCCATGATTGGCTGAGTGTGGAGTGGGGGCCATTGGTACCTCTTCGTGACTTGCAGCTTGGTGGCTCCAAGGGCGAAAGGGCCGGTACTAGCTTGGTATTTTGCGTTGGGAGCACATGCCGAGCTTCCTGGTCTCGCTTCTTCTTTTCCCCGTCTTTTAGTTCAGCCTCTCGCTTTCTCTCTTTCTTTCTCTTCTTCTTCTCTTCTCTCTCTCTTCTCTCTCTCTCCGCTGCTCATCTCAACCTCATCTTTTCCTCCCTCATAATTCATTGCTCACCAGCTTTTATTTATCCTCCTCGTGCTCTTATTCTATCCTCTACCTACCTCCTCCCTTGCAGCACCTCGCATAGCTGCCCGTCGCCCTACCGTTGAGCTCACGCGCTCAGCTCGACATCATCTATTCTTAAGTGGTTTATTGGTCAATTTGGTTTAGCTGATATCCTCATCTCCTTTTCTTAACCTGCCAGATATCTCTTTTTAGTAGCTCTCGTCCTTTTCGTCGCCTTTCAATCATGAGTCCATTCGACACCTACTCCAACGGCCCTGCCGTGGTCCTATCTCCTCAAAACCAATTCAACCCATCGTTTTTCCCGGAATCCCATCATTCTGCGTCCATTTCTTCTCCCTCCAACAACGCTTTCCAGCCAGGTGTCCCGAAATCTTTTACACGTTTCTCTGGTCCTTGGATGTCTGCCTCTCCCTCCTCTGCTGCTGCTCCATCTCATACCCCCAACCCATCGCGTAAACGATCCCGTGACGAATTCATCTCCGCCGATTCAGATAGCCAATATGCAACATCAACCCTCAACGCCGCTCCTCCCTCCCCGCCGACGCGTCAACCTCCCGTCGTTGAAGAACCCATTTATGGTGAAGGCATGGTTCTCCTTAACCCTCGAACCGGCATTGCCATTTCCGCAGATAGTCAGACCGGGACATGGTGTGAAGAAAGATCAGAAGCACAGGCCGCGGCTGCACCCGCAATCTCAGCTCCGGTTGGTCGAAAAGCTCAACGCCTGGATGCCACAGCGTCTAGCTGGGACGATATCACCGCCTCTGCTATCCAGCAGAAACTAAGCTCTTCCACTCAAGACGACACCCACCGTGGCTTGAACAGTAACAACAAGTCAGCAGGACCCACGGATCCCTTGATCGATGACGCTACGCGTTTGCTTGGCATCAGCTGGCAGCAGATCTCCACCGAAGACAAAGACATCGCCGCTGCTATCCGCGGTTGGGAAAAATATATCAACAATCACTTCTCCCGCTTCCTGCAAAGAGCCCAGATCCTCCTTAAACACCGTGGTCTCAACGTCTACCTCGTCTCCGCCCAATCATCTACCGAAAACACTACCATCGCCCCAGCCTTCACCTTTGAACAAGGCGCCAAAACCAAGCAACAATTCTACCTATTCAATGATGACCTTTCCGAAGCCCAGCTCATCGCTACAGACTGGAATTCCTGCGTACAAAACCTGAGAAGCTCGCCCATCGTATTCGAAAACGGCTCAGAGGTCCTGAGAGCGGCAGACAAGACGCCAGAGCGGCAAGTGGAAGACAAAGGAGCCCTGGTAGGAAGCATTAATGGAAACGGAAATGCGGCCGGAATGGTGGGAGACACGATGATGGAAATCGACTAAAAACACAACGACTAATTGACTCATTGGCTCATTACTGACGCTTCTCGACGTACGACGACATATTTTTTTCATCCCCGGAATATAACAGGTGACGAAGTTTGTATTTCTTAATTTTCTTTTCCTTTTTTTTCTCAGCTATTTCATTACTATTTTCTGCTATCATCTAGGTGCGCTATGTGATACTTCTTTTACTTGAATTTCATCCTCATTTATCCCAGTTTTTTTTTTACATTGCTGGCCTAGCCGCTCTATGCAAGTCCAATCCCAAGAAAACGAAAACACCTACTCAACGCCTTACCGTTTTGCAAGTTTCAATGGTATTCGTTTTCTCATTTCTACTTCTTCTGCTGTCTTTTTATCCATGATATTTTTTATTTCGGGCTTCCTTTTTCTCTTTCATTCTTGACTTTTACTTTTCGATGTTCTTGAAGTTTTCTTTTTCTGCTTTTCTTCCCTTTCAAAATGGCTATAGAAAGCCATTGCAGTGAAACAGCTGCTTACCATTATGAATTTACAATAAGAACAAAAAGAAAGAAAGAAATGAATACATATTAAAAACATATCACTTTGAAGACAAGAACTGTTTTCCACTGTAAACTAAAAACAACATCTAGCTACTCTACCGGTGAGAGAAGAGTTGAAAAAAACGATCCTTCACATATCCACAATCTGTTATTGCCGTTACACAATACAACGAGCCAGATATGGGGAATCCCCCACCCTCAAGCCGATCACAAGAAATAAGATGGAACGAGGCTAAGATGGTTACACTTTGCTACTCATTTCTGCCTGTTCATTGGTTGGGTTGGGACCAATGCAGGAGTTTACAACAAGCAAAGTGGTGCAATGTACGCTGCGTCGCTAGGGGGATGATTTATTTGAGAGGGTCGAGCTTCCTAGTATTGGAGTAGATGATGAGAATATAAAGGATCTACGCTACCTGTTCGACTTGGATGGGATTAGAACATTAAGGGGATGAGTCTATTTACTATGTATTATTATCTATCAGATGGGAAGAATGAAAGACGATCAATACTATATTCTTGATCCAACTAGATTTTGGTATCTTACACATCCACCTCCTAAATTTCCTCCTCCCAGAAAAACTCCATGCAATCCAAATCAAACGAGAGAAAATGAAAACTCCTATGTATGGACAAAGGCCGTAACCTCCGCTGGGAAAACACCATGGATAAAGAAAAAAATGATAAAAAGCTACCCAACCTCCGCTCAGAAGGATGAAAATCGAAGAACGAAAACAGGAAACCAAAATATTTTTTGAAAGAGAGAATATTGAGAGGGAAAAGGGAACGGAATCAGTAATAATCATCATCATAACCACCCTCGCTTCCTTCATCGTAATAATTTCCAGCAAAGGCATCATCGACTCCATCATCTTCGTCTTCCTCCTCTTCATCCTCCTCATCGTCCTCGTCCTCGTCCTCTTCTCCAAGTGGAATTGTAGCCTGAGGGGTCGGTTCAATACCGGGAATGTAGCCGAGAATTTCTTCGTCGGGGTTCGCTGGTTCGGCTGGCAGTTCAGGTTCGGGTTCTGGAGCGGCTGGAGGCTGGGGTTGAGTGGGAGGTGGTGAAAGAGGAGCAACGTTCTGTGGCTCAGTGGGTTTAGTAGGCTGGGTAGGGACAGATATAGACGGGACCTGAGCGCCTGCTGTTGTCCTTGACGGTTTGGAAGACCTCGCTTTTGCCAAGCGACTGCCGCCATAAACTCCTCGTTCTGATACAACACTGGAACTCCGGACACTTCTACTGCGGCTGCGGTGCCGGACAGGCTCGCCAGCATCACTCTCACTCTCTTTCCTCTTGATGGCAGTGTCCGTTTTATCCTTATCGGTATCATCTTCGTACATCTTCTCAAGCAGATTGTAGTTGATCTTCTTACTGAACCCTCGTCTCTCAAGCATAAGCCTCGTTGCCTCGGCTGGTGTTGAGGCGCGTGAGCTACCTTCGCCGTCTGCACCTGCTCCTCCCTCGCCGTTAAGATAGGAGACATCTCCCATACGACCCTTCCTCCTTTTTCTGGGTTTATTATTCCTTCGGGATGGGTCTGCATTGGCTTCTGCGAGGGCCTTACGAAGTGCTTTGGCTTGCTGGGTTCGGAGATAATCTTTGTTTTCGTGGACCCATATCCGTTCCTTAATTTCTACCTCAGCGGGCGATAGGAGGCAGTATTCGACTTCTGGGTCGGATTCGAATTCAGTCGGGTCAATATCGGGAGTGTCAGATACTGGCTTCCTCACAACAGTGGGAGCTATTTCTTCCGATGCATCGCCACTGGGTGTAGGTGTTGGAGCTTGGGGACGGTTAGCACTGGTGACAAGTGCTGAGTTAGAAGTAAGTAGCTCAGTCATTTCATCCTCTAATGCGGACTCCAAGGCTAATTCTGATTCACTTGGCTGCTCTGGTGGGATGCTTTTGTTGCCTTTTGGTCGGCCTTTTTTGTGTTCACCGTTATTGGATCCGTTGGGAGGAGGGGTTGGCTGTTGTGCTTCATTGCCCTCCTTTCCTGCTCCAAAAAGAGCAGGATCGATTGGGAGATCTGGGATGGCAAATCCATCTGCATCGACCCGGCGAGTTTTTTTGGGAGGTGAAGGTAAATCCGGCGCAGGGGTACCATCCTGCTCTTCTTCTTCACCTTCCTCTATCTCAGCTGCTGTGTCAGGTATCTTCCGTTTCTTCCCCCGAATGGCTTTGGAAGCGTTCTTCGAGCGCGTGAAGGCAGGTGGATCATGAGAGCTCTCTAACTGTACGGAACGAAATTGGTCTACAGTAAGACCTCCACTTTCTGTAGCCTTGAACTCATTCAGACGTTGGTGTATAGTTATTTCGGTCACCTTCACGACATAAACTACTTCACGAACAGTTCGCCGGAAGTTATTCATACGTGCTGCCAGAATTAAGGCAGCTCCACATATACCAGCAGGTCTTCGCCCGGTTATCATCCAATCGCGATTCATTCTCTGAACAATCCGAACAGCTTCACTGGCGACTTGCATCATGGATGGGCCGAATTCTAGTTGTTTTGCAAATCGGTAAATCAAACTTTCGGGGTCGATTGGATTCATGATGAAATGGTTCCCTCCGAGCCGTAACTCGTCGAGCAAGGCCTTGTATGCTCGGCCGAGTTTGAAAACATTAACCTATGACAAAGTTAGCAATGAATCTGGAATAGCGGCGATAAACTAGATTAAGCATACCATTAAGACGTCAGAAAAGTCGATCAACATGACAGTATTACCATCTTGTCGCCGGCAAGCAATATACAGCGATACAGCTGCAACGGTCTTTGTTCGGCGGCCCTGTATAAAGTTCAAGCCTACAGCAAGCTTGAAAACTTGGCTCCCGGCCTTTGAAGCACTCTCCGGAATATTGAGGGCTCGTGTAAGTTGCGCAATATATCGGTTTCCTATTAACCCGTCAGCATCAGAAGTGTCCTTTCATGCCTAGGCATCTTATAGGAGGGGAGACCAAAATACCATTAGCTTCAGTTATTTCCCTGCTTTCTACTCCTCCTCCACGCTGAAACCCGGGCCCAAAGCTTCGTCCATGACTTTGATCTGCACCAACAAATGTTCCCTGGACGATAGCTGCGCCAGATGATGACTCCCCAAAGGTAACTTCGGAAACGATATTGGATTCGCTCACGACAGTACCACAGCCAGAGCAGACCTTTTGTCCGTCATCTTCGACTATGTTCGGAGCTGGACAGTTGGGATTAGGGCAGGTGGATGTTTTCGGGGGGGCGGTCGGCTTGATTGGATGCTGCTGTTGTACTTGCTGCTGGGGTACCTGCGACTGAGGTCGTCTGATAGGTACGGGATTGGGATTCTTTAAGCTCGCAAGCCGCCCGATTGGTCTCCTAATTCCGGCTTTCGGAGGCACGGGACGTGGTATTGGTGTTGGTCGACTCGCCATGGCGAAATGGGATATATAAATTATTCGGCGGCGTTGGGGGTTCGCTATTCAATCACACTACCCTGGCTGACCAGCATCCAGTGTTTAAAGTGCTCGGAATCGTATTATATACCTTGAACAGATTCCCGTTCAAGCATGGAGGCGTACTCGGGAGGTGTGAAGTGAAGCTATCCTGAGATCCCTCCCAGGGATAGGGGGAGTAATTTCGATGTCGTGGGCTCGCCTGTTGTATCGCAAGCTGAGGGAAGCCCAAAAAGAAAAGGTGTATCGAACTCGAATCTAGATCGGCAAAGATGATGTTAGACTCGGGAGTATCCCTTGCAGAAACACGGAGAGCTGCTGTGATGCGCGAGGTTGGCGGTGCGTCCAAGAAGTTTTCGAGGCGGCCGCGTTCGTTGCGGGTGGTGCAGCGGTTTGAGTCATCCTGTCACGTGGGTGCTGACATGGTGGAGGAGTTGAGTTCGATCCGCGCTGGGAGCTTATCATTTTCACCCCTTCAAAAAATATAGCGCCAGACATGATGATATATCGTTATACTTCATATTATTCCGTGCAAGTACCTCATTTCTACTTGTCCTAAACTTCTATTATAAGCCAATCATACTATTACGCCTATTGTGAACAGGCCAATTGCCCACCCATATCTCCACACTTTGTTTCATTGACCTGACCTGCTCTATAACGTGTTCCATATTACTTAATGCAGCGACAGGCTGCCTTTTTATTTGATATACCGCCATTGGAATTGCACTCGAAAAGTGCCTCCACCCTAACATAGCTCCTAGCAAGTTCTGCTGCAAGTTGCATAGGCGTTTTCCCATCTTGATTCCTAGCATTCTTATCAACCCCGTGGTTCAGTAGTAGTTGAATCATATCCCTTTCAGAGTCGATGCCGCTAAAAAACAAGCGCGGCATATAGGGCAAATTCTCCCTACCGTCATGCCAACTGACCAGTGTGTGAAGTGCGGTATTGCCCTTGTGGTTTGTGGCAGTGATTGCCTGCTGGTTTAGCTTTTGCACGATCAGACGCATGACAGCAAGGTCTCGAGTGAAGGCTGAATAGTGAATGGCAGTGTTGCCGCGATCGTTTGCAGTTGTTATCTTTTGGTACCTAGTTATCATGGCTCTCACCTTTTCGATGTAATGACGGGAGCAATCCTGAAGGCCTCGTGATGCTAAGAGGGTATGGAGACAAGTATTTCCGAATCTACCTTGCTTGTGGACGTCGTATCCTAGGTTCAGAAGGACGTTCAAGATCCGATTCGATTTATCGTGAATGGCCCAGTGGAGTGATGCGTAATAATGAAGGGGAGAGTCGACTCCGTGACTACCTCGGGTTTCCGCGTATTGTGCAAGAAGTAAAAGGAACTTGACTGTTTCAACCACATTTTTGGAATGGCCGTGCGTATGGTACCTAAATGCTGTTTCGTATTTAAGTTGATAGGAAAGAACACACCTTTGAAATGCCCTAAGGACATGCTTCATCCTATGTGCTGACACGATATCTATCGGCAGTTTCCCATCGTCTGACCTTGCAAACGGGTTAATGCCGGCCTCAAGAAGAAGCTCTGCCGCCGATTCGGACTCTTCCATCAAAGCGATATGGAGGGCGTTATATCCTCGCAAATTTACTGTGGATATACAATTGCCGTCTGCCCTCATCTTCGCTATGAGACGCTTGCAAATATTTTTATTCCCAACAGCTGCTGCGGCGTGGAGTGGGATTTTCCCACCGCCGCCAGTCCCCATAGCGCTTAATCCACGCTCAAGCAGCAGCTCCACCACCAGTTCCATTCTAGCCCAAGCGGCATTCCATAGATGGCAAGGACTATTAGCATCTTCAATGGACAAATCTCGAGGGAGACGGTTGATAACGGAGATAACAATTGGTTCAGGCGCGTACTTCATCGCGCGGGACAAGAGAGATTCCGCAGATGAGTTCTTAGTGAAGATGTCGGCATTATGGTCGACAAAAAGCTGAAGCATATGGCCGAATTCATCCCAGTTAACCCATTTTGAGACGGCGTATAGCAGAGGCGTATCGCCAGCAACAGTTGACGTGTCCGGATTTGCACCCCTTCCGAGCAGCATTCGTACTACCCCATAGGCGTTCAGGGCCGTAAAGCGATGGAGCATGGGAATGCCACTAATGTCCCAGGAGACGAAGGAACCCAACTCGTACTTCTGAAGGGTATCGAGTATATACTCCGATTTCCAAAATCTTGAGGATTCAAGAGTATGTTGTTCCATGACCATGTATCCTGGTCCGGAATTTGTCATAGGCACACCATCGGCAGATCTTGGCTTTGAAACCCTTGTGGATATAACATGTTTGTATAGCTTATGGGTCAAGAGATGTGCATAGCGGGGGCAGGTGAGGACAAGGCTTGCAACATCCTGGCAGCGAAGGTAGGAGCAAATTTCAAGTATGAGCTCCGGCGGAAGTATAAAAATGCCCATACTGAGGAGTTAGAGTACGCATATAAATTGGCAAGACGCGAATACTATGATATTGTCAACTGTTTGGAAAAGCAGCCGCATAAGGAGAGGCATCTGGGGGATCGGATTTGTAGTGGAAGGGCATATTTATGACTGCGGGATTAGGCGCCGTCAATTCCATGGTAGAATACATCACTATGGCTTGATGATGCCCATGAGGGTAGATGTTGGTGATGGTTGACGTCGTTCATGTTTTGCTTTTTCCTTCTTTTCTTTGTTGATGTCACTTTAAGCTGCAAACTGTGCAAAAAGAAACAAGCATATCACGTGAGGAACCTTGAGTGAACACGAACTTTGTTGCTTCATTTTGTGTAATGATCCAAGAAAAAGGATTGATGCTACGACAACCTGTGAGAGGAATCTGGGTTGCAACCTTTTCTGTCTGGGGTTCTTCGAGGAAGTACAGAATATCTCTCTTTTTCAAAAATTGTAGATCATCTACCACTCGCCGGTCATGGTTGAGGTAAAACTCACAAAAGATTAGCGGGCGTAGCGGGTTTCAAAGTAAAGAGATCACACACAAGCCGGTAACAAAGCCGAAACGAATCGTCATGGCTATCCCCGATCCTCTCTTTCTTGTACGTGCAGAACAGCGTGCAGGCAAGATTTGCTGACGGCCATCTTAGCAATCTCGGATCCCGAAGAGATTTTCTATCACCGTAGTATCGTCGGGCTTTCGGAAGCCAAAAGTATTGGCTATCATGCGCAGAGCTATATGTCGACTAGGCTTAAATGGAAGGAGATGCAAGCAACATCTACTTCTTTGATCTCCCCCAAGGACCAGCTGACACATTTCCTCCTCCAGAATCCCCAGAAATCTATGGACCTTCATGTAATTTCTCATTCTGGAGATGTACTCGTGCGCCGTTGTTGTAGATCTTCCCACGTATCATGCACGAATCTCTCGGTCTGCCGAAGTCTGAGATATGTACCCCCTGCTGATCGTGCAACAGTAAGAGGAACTTGTCCTTAGCTGAATCCCACTCAAACATCTTCATCCTACCTCGTCCACCAACCTCAAATCATCGTCTGATAAATCAACCAAAAAAAAAAGAAGAAAAAAGAAAGAAAGAGTCATCACACCAAGTACAGGCCAGGCCCTCAGAGTATCACCTCGAAAGTAGGAGAATGTCAGAAAAAATGCGTATTTTCTGCGTTTTGCGTACTGCCAATTAATAATGTTGTGTTGAGATTCTTTTGCGTTTTGCTTGGCGCGGCTTGTTCCTGAGAGATTTGTGCGCTACAACATCATCAGCCCAGCAAATACGCACAATTCTCGCGTCTTGCCACTGCTTCACCAGCTGCTCCTGAATTGTATTTAAACATGGCCCTCTTCCTCTCTCCGATGGCTTCATTTTATCCGAAGTTTCATAATTGCAACTTATACCCCCCTTGAATCGGTGTTGGCATCCATCACCGGAATTTATACCACTCTACCTAACTACCCAATTCATCTCCAGGATCATCCTTACTAGAGACCCTGAAACATCTTTTGTTTGCACATCAAGAATATATAATATTGGACTGTCCTACCTGCTGGTCCCTGTTCATATCGTTATTCAAATAATTATTTACATTGCGCCGTCATGGACGAAAGGAACGCCGCATCGGGCTCAAACCGCCAATCCCGAGTATCAAATCACTCGACCACAAAGTCGGACGACGTTACCACTATCCTCCTTGTCAATAACATACACTGTTCCTCCTGCGTGGATTATGCCAAAGAAGTTTTGTTCTTCCTTCCCCACGTCCGGAGCGTTGATATTTCCATCATCGCGCATGAGGTTCGTGTCCGCCATGATCCATCAACATCAACTTACGACCTTGTGAAAACTCTGGCAAGTGCAGCATTCGAAGTCTTCCATGCAACTACCTACAATGAAGCTGGTTCCCCAATAGAAGACCTGGAAACACCTGACTCGTCCGGTAGCCCATGGCTGGATGCCGGGCTCTGGAGACGTTCCACGGCATCCACCAGCTCGCTCGCCCTCGGAGTGGACGCTCGAAAGTCACATCACATCGCAAACTGCAGCGTTTGTAGACAGGAGCACGAAAAGGACTCTGGGCTGGACAAGGATATCGAAGCACAACGATCACCTCCGCCTGGGAGATTAGAAGGCAACTCCGGCAGCTATGTTTCATCACCGTTGTCTTCACCTTTAGACAAAGAGATAAAAACGCATCCGTTGACTAGTGTTCAAGTCCTTTCTATACCGGAACAGAGCGATGAAGAATACGAAGCAACCCTCAGCATCGGCGGTATGACATGTGCTGCCTGTGTGAATACGGTGACAGGTCACCTCGAGGAGATAGATTTTGTGACTTCGGCCAACGTGAATCTCCTAACCAATAGCGCTGCCGTCACTTTCCGAGGCCCCCGGGAGAACATCGACAAAATCATCGACCGTGTTGAGGATACCGGTTTCGACGCCAATGCGGAAGAAGTCGCCCTCAAGAAGCAACCGAAAAATGATATTTTCGTCGCAAACCTTAGTGTCACGGGAATGACATGTGGCTCCTGCGTTGGGTCAATCACTCGAGCGATACAAGAATTTCAATATGTGACTGACGTCGTGGTTGACCTTCTGGGAAATTCGGCACGAATACAGTTCGAGGGGAGAGAGAAACTTGACGAAATTATCTCGAGAATCGACGACCTCGGCTATGGTGCAACTGTTATTGACTGCGAGCCATTGGCCATCGAATCGGATGAAGGCCCGAAGCCCAGAGTCGTTCAAATACAGATAGACGGAATGTTTTGTGCTAACTGCCCTCAAACCGTGTTGGATGCTTTGGACAAGATCTCGGGTAACGCGTTGACGGTGGTGGAGGAACCAACCATCGAGAAGCCAATCGTCACCGTCTCGTACACCCCAAACGCTCCGTCTTTGACCATTCGCAGTATTCTAGCTGCCATAGAGTCTACCAATGATGCTATCAAGGCCAGCATATTCCACCCACCAACCATCGAAGATCGCTCCCGTGCTATGCAGCGACATGAACAGAAACGGCTTCTCTTGCGCCTCCTTTTTGTTTTCATCGTGGCTATCCCGGAGTTTCTGATCGGTGTAGTCTGGATGGCCATCGTTCCCAAAACAGACAGAATCAGAAGCTACTTAGAAGAACCAATGTGGGCAGGAAGAGCCTCACGTCTTGAATGGGCTCTCTTTATTATGACCACGCCGGTCATGGTATTCGGTACCGATGTGTTCCATGTCCGTGCCCTCAAGGAGATCCGCTCTCTATGGAGGCCTGGTAGCCGTGTACCCATTCTTCGAAGATTCTATCGTTTCGGAAGCATGAACATGCTTATCTCCGCCGGAACCTCAGTTGCATACTTTGCTTCGCTAGCCATCCTTATTGTCAATGCTAAAACCAAGGAACACAGCGCGAGCCATACCTCGACTTATTTCGATACTGTTGTTTTCCTCACGCTCTTCATTCTCGCTGGTCGCGCACTCGAAGGTTACAGCAAAGCCAAGACTGGCGATGCAGTTGCTATGTTGGGGAAACTTCGACCTTCCGAGGCGCTTCTGGTCGAGGGTTCTCCCTCTGCGACTGGTGATTCTACCGGAACTAGCATTCAGCGTATTCCTGTTGATTTGTTAGAATTTGGCGATGTTGTTAGCGTCCCTCACGGAGGTTCCCCGCCTGCGGATGGCCTGGTCGCTGCTACAGGTTCTTATAAGTTCGACGAAAGCTCTCTAACTGGCGAATCTCTGCCCGTTAAAAAAGTAAGCGGCGATAAAGTCTATTCCGGATCTGTCAATGTCGGTCAGCCAGTGGCAATTAAAATCACCGATCTTGGGAGCACTTCCATGCTTGATCAAATAGTTGCTGTTGTCCGAGAAGGTCAGGCCAAGCGAGCTCCGGTTGAACGTGTTGCTGATGTCATGACCGGCTACTTCGTTCCGATTATCACCCTCATTGCAATCACAACTTTCATTCTTTGGGCTGCTCTCGGTGAATCTGGCTCTCTCCCGGATGATTATCTCGACACAAATCAAGGAGGTTGGGGATTCTGGAGTTTACAGTTCGCCATTGCTGTGTTTGTTGTTGCATGTCCTTGTGGTTTGGCTCTTGCTGCGCCTACAGCACTCTTCGTCGGTGGTGGCCTTGCCGCAAAGCGTGGAATTCTTGTCCGTGGTGGAGGCGAAGCTTTCCAGGAAGCAAGCCGACTTGAAGCCATCGTTTTCGACAAAACTGGTACTCTTACTGAAGGAGGTACATTGAGAGTTTCTGACCACGAGACTCTTGTCACGGATAGCGAAGCGGTACAAGTTGCCTGGGATTTAGCAAAAGCTTTGGAAGAAAGCAGTACTCACCCAATTGCACGCGCCATTGTCGATTTTTGCAACGAGCATGCCTCGACACCGATTGAATCGTCTTCTATCACCGAAATTGCGGGACACGGAATGAAAGGTACATTTATTCTGTCAAAGCCGGCTGCCGATGACACTAAGGATGAGACGAAGGTCGAATATGAAGCCGCCATTGGAAATCAGCGACTTTTGGATACACTGAACACTAAGGGAGCAGATACCTACTATTTGAATACCCTACTCTCAAAGTATCAATCCGCAGGAAAATCAACCGCCATCCTCTCCCTCCGCAAAGTATCTGCAGAATCCGAGGAGTTCGTCCCAGCCATGGTCTTCGCTACTTCTGATCCCCTTCGTGCAGAAGCCACCAAAGTTATTGCCGACCTAATGGCCAAAAACGTGGAAGTCCACATGTGTACGGGTGACAACACAGCCACCGCACACGCTGTTGCCGCATCACTTGGAATTCCCAGCTCTAATGTCATGGCCAATGTTCTACCCTCACAAAAGGCAGAATACATCAAGAAGGTGCAAAACAATGAAATCCGCGCAATGTCCTCCACTCAAGTCAAGAAGCAGAAGAAGGGCAATGCTAAAACAATCGTTGCTTTCGTCGGTGATGGCACCAACGATTCTCCTGCCCTCGCTGCCGCCGACGTCAGTATTGCAATGGCATCCGGTTCCGACGTTGCTGTCAACGCTGCAGGCTTCATCCTCTTGAATTCCGATCTGAACACCATTTTGGAGTTGTGCACTCTAAGTCGCCGAGTTTTCCGACGTGTGAAGTGGAACTTCCTCTGGGCAGCAATCTATAATGTCTCCCTCATCCCTATTGCCGCAGGTGTACTGTATCCGATCGTCACTGGACATCGTGAGCACGAGGATGGCACGATGGTTAATACCCATTGGCGGTTGGATCCAGTCTGGGCAGCGCTTGCTATGGCTTTGAGTAGCGTGTCTGTTGTTTTGAGCAGTTTGGCGTTGAGGCTTGAGTGGCGAAATATCAAAAGATGGCCTGGCAAGGTTGTGAAGGCTGTTTTGAGACGTTAAGTGATGGGCATTAACCCACGCTTGAATCATTTGGGCTTTTATTTTTTCTCCTTGCTGTTTATTTCCTTTTTTCCCTCCTTTCCTTTTTCTTTTACACAATTCTCATGTTATTGCATATTTGCATCAGGAATATTTCGGGGCATTTTTACAATCGGACCTTGCCTTTGCTGTCATTACTGTTATCGTTTTTATATTCCCATACTCTAATAGATCTCCTGTTTCCAGCTTTTAATTAGTTTAGATTATTGTGGCTTATGGTACTTCTGTTTACTTTTCTCAAACCACGTCTCAACACCATATAAAGTGAGTGTCTCTAATGCATTAGTATATCATTAATCGATCTAATTCCCGAACGCCTATCCGGATTAAAAGTCTGATGGGTATATTATGAGCGCCGTAAGATGCAACAACAGGGGGGCGGAAATTTGAAACATGTAAACTTAAGAACCCCACACCTCCGCAATCTTTTTACTGAGAGCTTTACCTATTTTCTTTCTTCCAACCAACTCACTCAGCTGCGATGCAACAAGATCGTCCTGCGCAGAAGTTTTCCCATTCCCAGCTGTCAAACTAGCAGTTTCAAACGCTTCGACGAATTCCCTTGGAGTTCGCCAACGCCGTTGGATTTCTAGGGCTTTCTCACTTGACACGCCGCGGGTGCACATGATCATTTTCAAGTATACATCTCGTAATGTGAGCGTATCTGATTTTGAAGAGAGGGCAGAGAATGTAGCAAATGTAGTGGTGAATGTTGTTCCGGACGCTGACCCAACGGAGTCAGTCATGCCAGTGCCAGCATTTTTGCTCTTCTCTTCGGCTCGTAACCGCTCCAGAAGTTGCGAATAGGACTGTAGAGATTCTATTGACGCTGTAGGAATGACGGAGATTGGAATAGTGAGGCTGCCATCGGAAGTCAGGCCTAATTCTGAGCCGGTATACATCTTTCGGATCAGAGCGGTCATCCGTGCGAGATAGCGTATTGAATCGTCGAGGCTCTGGGTTCTTTTGACAAAGTAGCAGTTAACAACTTGAGTGGATGCGATTGCTGAAGCAATCATTTCTTGATTTCGCAAAGCCTCGGCGGAACCCTCATTAGGTAGGTCAAATTCTTCGATTAGATAGATCACGTTTCGGACACCTGAGCGACGAAGACGGAATTTTTGCTCCTTGAAGCGGCCATCTTTGATGCTGCTTAGGAGATCATCGAGCCTTTTTCGCTCTACTATCCAATCTAGCATCACCTCGTCACCCTCTTCGCCATAACGCGAGAGGAGACTCGGGTCTTTACACTTAGCGACCCAGATAGCATCGCCAAGCTCCAGGGAACGCACTGTGGGTGTGATTCCCTGGCCGCTAAGCTGGTCTGAAATGTAGTCTCGATCATTCTTTGCACGAACCTCCCGGACGTCGAGAACTAGCTCGATGGTGTAGCTGCTTGGAGGTAGTATGAAGGGGGAAACGGAGGGGGTGAGTCGCGCCGCTGGCCTCTTAGCTGCATGGTCTTTTGATGTTAATCCTGGGACATCAATGGACCCAATGGTGCGCCTCGTCCCATCCAGTGGTCCTGGCAATTCTTCTGGCTCGAATTGTAAGCTCGCAGCGCGGCTTGCACTAGCAGATAAAGTCGGCATTTGTCGGGCGTCACCTGCTGGTGACCGCCTCTGTAACGAACGGGATGTTGGAAAACTTGCGCTTTCATTAATCTATTCCAGTTAGCTAGAGAGAATATCCCGTTATCTGTGGATTATACTTACGTCACTTGCTGCCCCATTACTTGGCAGGGCATTTAACCCTTGACTATCTGTGACCTTTTTGATACGCTTCGCAATTTCCCACCCTTCATCAGTAAGTAGGTATTTCCGTAGTGGGCGACCGTGTTCGTAAACCAGGCCCTTCTGGACCAACGCCTTCATTGAACTCCATGCCGTGTAGGTCTTGGTAGTATGAGTTGGCACTGTGAATGACGAGTCGCAATAAGGTTGAGCAGCCTCTATGAGCTGAGATTTTGTCAGGCCAACAGCCGAATTCTCGTCAATCGTCGCCAACCCTAGGATCAAGGCATACGGCCCGGATCGCAAAGCTGGGACATAGGGTTTCGCTTTCTTGGTTCGCTTAGTCGCCGGTGCATCAGACTGTTCAGGTGGGTCTGTCGACTTTCTTCTCTGAGAGGTCAAAGCTGCGCACTGTATTTTAGTCGCTATTCTTAG
Organism: Arthroderma sp. MBC 929; assembly: GCA_030789285.1. NCBI lineage: Eukaryota > Fungi > Ascomycota > Eurotiomycetes > Onygenales > Arthrodermataceae > Arthroderma > Arthroderma sp. MBC 929. The sequence goes on along the minus strand of JARJUX010000034.1, from coordinate 70,364 downwards.
AAACGTTAGGTTGTGTTCTCACCCTTGAAGGGTCGCTCAGGCATAGGCAGCCCATTTGTTTCGCAGTAGGTATTGAGCTTTGCAGTCAGGCGATCGCATAATTTTGGCCCAAGTCCATTAAGCTGCTGTGCTTCAGAAGGGTGATTAAACGTTAAAGGGCATGCTTTCATCGAGTCGTATGCTTTTTTGTACCTGGAAGTAGTCCAAAGTTAGAGGAGCCATATTGGTGCTGAGGGGGGAGGTATGTGGTTCTCGTACACAGGAACACCTTTAGAATTTCGGTCCCGGGCTTCATCTAACCATTCCTTTATCCACTCTAATAGAAGAGGATTCGCGCAGGACTGGCCTTCCATACCGAGTTGTTTGAAATCTCCAATTGCTGCTTCGCCGACGTTGGCTGGAAATGCTGCTTGTCGTCATGGAGTGGATTTGCTAGCTCTTAGTCAGCTGCTGTGCGCCTCCACTTGGGTCGGAGTGAGCAGAGGAACAAACCACCCAAAGCCAAAGCCGATGGAGGCATGTAGATGGGAAAGTCTGTGGGAGTTGCAATTGTTATGGATATGCTATCTTCTCGACCATAGGTTTGATGTTTTTTAGCGCATTTCAATTAGTGTATCCTAACGGCCAATAGCCGTCCATACCAATTTATAGGATCTTCTATTGGTTTAAAAACTCCACCAAAAGCAAAATATCAATTAACGCGTCCATATAGATTTGACGCGTTAAAAAAGTCCACGATTAAGTGGTGGCTGGCCTTCATCATCACTTCTCTCTCTTCGCTTCTCGATCGTGCAGGACTTTCACGCTGAAAATCTGTTCAAGACCTGATTGAAGATCACTAGGATTTCCCAAAATGGAAGAGAGACCTGTATTTTACCCCAGCTTGTTCTCATCCTCTGACTATCTCACCGCAAGACCGAATTGCCAACTTACAGCCACTCCTTACCGACCATCCGAGCTTATGGACCCAGAATTATAGGCGCTCGGAACCCAACTGGCACTGGAAATTTCAGATTGTTAGCATTCTGAAACTTATAGAACTATACGGAAGTAGCATTATATCCCCACCAACCCACCCGGCTCGTGGGTCCTGGCTTAGTGGATAGAAAGATTGTCAAGTCAACTACGGAGTACTCTACTGGATAGAATAGAATCCCTGATTTACCCAAAGATTCGGTTGCTTGGGGAAAGTAGGTCCCTCCCCTGCATTTCTACCAGTTCCTTAGCTTACTTTTTCTTTTTGAAGGAATACGCGTTCAAATAATAATGCAGTAACATCAACCATCAGCAAATCTCAATAGCAAGTGGGGTTGCCCTAAGTATTACTATATGCTGAAAAGATACAACTCCTGGTGAATGGTCCGAGATGCCACGGCCTTTACTGGCCCTGGAATTTTGGTAAAAGGCTGCGAACGGAGGATTCGGACTCCCAACGAGTTCGAGGAGAGGAAGGGCCAGGAAGCCACAATGACCTCCCCGCTTGGGCTTCTATCAGTTGGAGGTATAATGAGGGGCATACGAAAGCCAATATCGGGGCGTAAAAAGGGAGGAAGTAATTACAACCGCCCCTCCTACCACTGCACCCGCCACCACGGAGCCAGCAAAAACTGGTAACATCCCCGCATACCTTAAATGATGATTGATAGGGGAAGAAAGAGGATGCAGCTACAGCTTAGTACTGCTGGGATTACAGGAGGGAATAGGGGCTTGCAACTATCTCTTCAATCAATCACAGGTCAGGTCGGGATCACGACTAGTTATGCAAAGCCGGATGCATGGTTTGTCGGCTCGGATGTTCATTAGGCATGTGTACCCGCCACTTATGCTCGAAATGACCAGCTTCTCCAGGCTATTGAACTTACTACTTTGTTGTTATTGGTCCTTGGAGAGGCTTTTAACCGACCGATGAAGTTGTTCGCAGCCATCACGAATGTTGCGCGTCATCACGTGATCCTCTGGGTGGGTTCAATCAACCGAACTTTCTGGTGGCGTTACTTTGGATCGACACTTTTGGGTGAGGGAGGATCCTAGCAAATGGTACGGTTGTATTCCTGATATCAGCTATTTTTGGAAAGGATGTTTATTGGCTCCAGCCTGTCAATCCACGAGAGGGAGCGGCTCGAGCTGCGAACAGACACCTTTTGCATGCGTCAGAACAGCCGATAAAGGAACCAAAACTCCGCCTCCAGGGTGTGATTGTCCAACGTTGATGGCCGGTTCTATTAGCCTCATGGCTCCGTTTGGTGTGCGACTGTTGCTATGCTAAGCATGGATGCATACAAGCGTCGGCAAGCCAAGGGACGATCTCATCGTGCGTTTGTGGGGAAGCTATGGAGGTGGAGAGGGAGAGAGTGACAGTCACGAGTTGGCTTAACCGAGAGGGGTGCATGTTGGGCTGATCTCTGGCAAGCCACAAGGTTGTGCTGTTTCGAGATGGGCAACCTGCAACCTGCCTTTTCTGTTTCAACCCTGGCATCAGTTGTTATGTCTGGTGAATCAATTGTGTCGATATACGTACTGTCGTCGAGGCCCGTCAGCCGCAAACATGAAGCGGTCATACGACGATGAAACTAACGGTGATGTGGACGCTGGCAGCTCGAAAACCGCAGCCCCGAGAATATCGAAGGCTCGTGCATGTTAGCATACTCTTCAACCCGGTCCTATAACTCTTGAGTGTTAGCTGAGGTCGGTCCTGTCTAGGTGCAGAGTGCAAACGACACAAAATAAAATGCGAGGTGAAACCTGGCGCTACAAGCTGCACAAAATGTATTCGCAGTGGGATCAAGTGTGTCGCCAACGATTTCTCCCAGAGATTCGTAGATGACGATGTCGCGTGCGTCCAACCCAGCCCAGCAATCGATGGCTAAGCATCTGGCTAAATGCATACTCTTACAGGTGGAAATCGCAAGCAACGGAAACGATGCAACGGCTCGAAGCAGCCGTCTCACATCTTCTGCGCCATAACAATCTCTCTCATCTGGCAAACTATACGGGGCAGTCTCCCCAGCCTTCAACCTCAACAGCTCATACCCACCTGACACCCGAGACGACATATGCAAATTCAACGGCAATTGCGGCGCCAACAATGGACATGACCCGAGAGAATTCCCAAGAACCGATGCTAGAGGAGCCGGCATTAGTTCCAGCACCGATGCGCAGCCTCTATGAAGTTACGAAGCTTCGCAATCTACGAAATAACCATGACGGAACACCAAAATCGACCCTACTAGAAGAAGATTTTATATCAAGAGGGGCCATTCCTGCGCACGAAGCGGAAGAGCTATTTGTATACTTTAGTCGGACCCTCAATCAGCTCCTTTGGGGCGGTATAATCTTGGTTCATAGTGACCTTATTTCCATCCGTCGGTCATCGTCACTGCTTGCCGCAGCTATATTAACCGTCACAGCTCTTCACATCCCGAACCGCACAGACACCCTGAATAGGTGTTACCACGAATTTGTTTCGTTAGTGTCAAATGCAGCATTGTCCCGGTATCACACACTCGATGACATACGAGCTCTATGCATCGGTGCATTCTGGCTCCCCGACCTTAGTTGGAAGCTGTCCGGACATGCAGTGCGCATTGCCACCGAGATGAACCTGCATCAAAGTTTTCTCAAAATGACAAGAGGCCATAGCGATCACTACGACCGCGCCAAGTTATGGTATCTGATTTATGTCTGCGACCATCATTTCAGCATTGCATATGGTCGCCCTCCATCGATACACGAGGACCATGCAATTAAGAACTACGAGACTTTCCTACAATCCCCTTCCGTAGTAGCTGGGGATATCCGCATGATCGCGCAGGTCGCGTTATTTATAATTTTGACAGAAGCGTACAGGATGTACGGTTGCGACACTGAGCAGGCACTGACGGAGTCCGATTTTGGGCAATTACGGGTGTTCAATGTAGCCATAGACCAGTGGAGACTTCTATGGCAGCCCCGATCACGTATGTTTCTGCTCGCACAACCCGTTAGCCCTTTACTATATATGTTTGAGAAATCTAATTTACTTGCAGAGGACAGCGCTTTCGTTCGAACATATCCCTCCAAGGGCGTGCTACTACACTACCATTTCGCCAAATTCCAACTAAACTCTCTCTCCCTCCGCGCCATATCTCCTAACATTCCGTTTTCTACCGATCGTAAAGAAGCGGCAAACCTCGCCATCGCCTCTGCAATGTCCACCCTCAACCTTGTCCTAGAAGAACCTGATGTCCGTGACGCGGTGGTAGGAGTGCCGATATTCACACATACCATGATTACTTTCTCAGCCGTCTTCCTGCTCAAAGTCGCTGTGACATGGAACGGAGAATATCTCAGCATCGACACTAGACAGGTTCAACACCTCGTGGAGAGAGTGATTGAGCTCATGAACTGCGTAAGCGCGGGCGAGAAACATCTCACACGCCACATTGCCCAGGGACTCGGCAAGATGCTCGAGCGGTTCAAAGTCTGGAGTGAAACGGCGGTGACTACTACATCTCCCACTCATATAAATACCAGCAGTAGCATTCTTGGGAGCGACACCAACAGCGGCGGCGTTAGCATTGCGCCTTCGAATAACATGATGATCTCCGATATGGTAGGAGCCTATGGGTTTGGACTGGATGAGAATTTTCTTGATCCTTATATGGCCAACTATGGGGGATACTTTACTTAGCCGATGGCGAAGTATCTTAAAATTTCTCATCTACCATCCATATTCGTATAGGCATGTGGTTGTTACAAAAAAAGAGTGTAACTTTTGTGAATATCTTCTTGTAATATAAAGTCTGGAGTTACATATACCCTAAATAGCAATATACTTATCCTCTTTCAGTTGAACTTGCAAGATACATTCATCAAGTCTGCTTAATTAGCAGCAGTAGCAGTATTATTGGTGGTGGTGGTTGTGGCGGGTACTGATGGAGGCACGGCCGACTTGACAGCGCCATTTCTCAAGACAACAGCGCTTGTACATCTATCTTGTTACTGCGAGCATTTCTACGCTGTGGTTACCGACAATATCAATCCATGAAGACACCAGTATGTATGTACCGTCTATAGCATGCTTATGTGGGACAAATAGGTTGAACCTCAAGTTGAAAGATGGGGTTGAGCTACCAGCACCTATCGATCTCTGCAGCTGTTCAACATGTCGACACACAACGGGGATGCTCTGCACATCCTATTTCCCAATCTCGAGCCCGAATTTGTCGGATCTTACTTACATGACATGCTATCGACCTGAAAATAGTCAGACGTGCTGGTATTTTTGCTCTACGTGTGGATGCCACATCTTTCGCGAGCGTGTTTCTGATATTGGCAGGGCATGGGAGGTCGCTACTGGCGTCATGGATGAGATCGATGGACTGGTGGATATCAGAGGTCATGCCCATGTGTCAGATACGATAGATGGCGGAGTATCAGTCTGGATTAAGGATTTCAACGGGCGCTCACTGAACGCCCAACCAGCGTCTGCATCGAGCAAACATAGCGTCGGTGATACAGATACGCATGACCGGCTTCCAGGCTACTGCCATTGCGGCGGGGTTCGATTTTACATCACTCGTCCGAGCCCGGAAATCGAGAAGCTTACAGTGCCGCTTCCGGACGTTATGGTACCTGAGCATCTACAAGATCCACGAGCGTCTAACCTGGGCAATGAAGCGTGGTGGCTTCAATGCGATGGCAAGAGATATCTTGCTGGAACCTGTGCTTGTCGGTCCTGTCGGCTAGGATCTGGCTTTGAGATTCAGCCGTGGGCATTCATCCCCCAGGCTCACATAGTCATTGAGAACCAGCAAATGCCATATTCCAGCGCCAGCTATGATGATGCTTTGGATTTTGCCTGTTCTCTCCGGCCCAAGAACTTGAGGTCATATAATAGCTCGCTAGGCGGGACTTATAGGGAGTTTTGCGGGACTTGCGGGGCAACGGTCTTTTGGCATAATGAAGAATGGCGTCGAGGGTTAGTCGACGTCAGTGTGGGCTTGCTAAATGCCAGTGAAGGGGCGTTGGCATCAAATTGGCTGGCGTGGTGGACGCAGCGGGTGAGCTATGAGGAAGAGCCTGAGAAGGACCGCCCGTCAAGATGCACCCCTTTTGATCTCATTCCATCCCTTAGTAGGGGTCTGAAAATATGGCAGCATTCCAATCCTGAAGTCTCATCTCATGGCAATTAGTTTCTAGTTCTACAGAGTATCAGCTGTTGATCCGTCGTGATTATCTGATCTGATCTAGTTATTTGTTTGTTGTTGTGATCCTTTTTAAGGCTGAAGCTCCTTTGTGGCGGCGATTCCCAAAGTGGAGAGATCGTACCTCGATACGGGACGATACAGCTAGGGATACCAGTTTAGGCAATAACGCCAAGAAATAGGCCTTCATTACTGGGAATTACTGGGATGTTTACCATACGGTACCGAACCAGCCAAAACGAGCCCGTCATCATTCGAAGCTTCGGGGCTGTTTGGGGGGTTTTTTGATCCAGCCTTTCAACCACGCTTTTCTCCCCCTTTCCATCTAACATCGTATATATACGCGCTTCCCTCTCTCCAACCTCCAGCATCCTCCATCTCCTCCTTTTCCTTCTACACACACACCTCCAATTGAACCACAATGACTACCCGGAAGAGAAGACAAGAGGCTGAAGAAGAGGAGGAGCTGCAAGCTCTTCCAAGCGACGAGAGTGAAGAGGAAGAAGAGTAGGTCATCAAATCCTCAACTGAACAGAGCTGAATCTCTGCTCGATGCGACTGCTTTTGTGTCCGGTTTCTTGTTCCCTATCATCTAGTATTGTTTGACTTGTCTTGTCGCACCTTGTTCTGATGCTGCATGTTATTATATCGGTTGTATGCGATTTTGCAATCAGAAGAGGAGCCTCTTTCCAGTTGTCAAAAGAGGTTCTATTCGTGGTTGAAACTAGTCGTCTTTTGTTGCATCAAACCCGCATCTCAAGGTGTTAACTCCTTATCTCTTCTCGTGTTTAGGTACGAATCATCCGAGGTCGGCGGTGGCGGATCGTCAGACGAAGAAGAGGAAGAAGAGGGAGCCGAGTCTAAAGCTAAAGGTATACACCGTCTTTACACTCTCTTCTGTCGTTTTCCTAGCAAATGTTAATTAACTGTCTTTTCTCCCGTCAAATAGAGCCTGCACGCAAAAGGCGCAGAACTGCCCCTGCTGAAGAGGTAGAAGAAGAGGAAGAAGAGGAGGAGGAAGAAGAAGAAGAAGAAGAAGAGGAAGAGGAAGAACCCAAACCAGATGACGTTGAAGAAGTCGGCGAACCAGAGGAAAACGGCAGGGCAGAGGAAGAAGAGGACGACGAGCGAGACGGGGAATGTGAAGACGACGACGTGGAAGTCCCATCGAAGGCAGAGGCGCCTGCACAAACCGCTAAGGGCAAAGGGGCAGAAAGTTCCGAGGCGAAAGAAGTCTCGGCTGGTGGAACAGAAGATTAGTTATGAATTGATTAGTCTTCATATCTTTCTTCCGCCTTAAGTATAGATATATATTGTGGGGGAGCAAAGGGGGTTTTTATGTCTTCTTGATGGGCTCGCTTGAGTGCCTGTACTTTTTTTTTTTCGTCATGTTGAATGGTGGACGCCAGCTTTGTTGCCAATCTTTAGGTATTAATAGTTGTTTACTGGAAAATGATTTGCCTTGTGGCTTTTTCCCCCTTACGATAAATGGTGACGATGATTATGGGCCCCACTCTTGAGTTGCTCAGTATGCAACCAATCAAAAAGAAAGATATCTACCTTGAGAGTTGAAAAGTAATATTCTATAAATTGCTGCGTTAATTATATATATTGATTGATTGGGACAATTGCTATTTTATGGAGGCTAGAATGCGCGTGACTTGGAATGGTATCGGCTGCATTTGGACACAAAGCACGAGGGGGTAACATTTCCCGGTACAAATAGGTGAATAGTTCGGGATTTCATATCTCTTTAAGCATCGCTTCCACTACTTCTAAATGTTGCGCAAATTTGACAGTAATGATGCGTGAGGTCCAATACCGGTTGCGGGAGGTTCGTAGCCTGTACAATACTACGGACTTTCACCGCGCCCTCTTCTTCAATCAATTTTCGAATGATGTATAATAGGTCCGGGGAGAACTAGAGGAGAGAATGTGTCAGCCAAGGCCAGATACAAAGAAGATATAGCACACCGGCTAATGACACGCATAACTTACCTCAGAATACCATCGGTATTGCCAGGCGATAAGCCTAATCAGCGCGTTGAGCATGCCCCGTGTATCCCCCTGCTTTTCATATAGCTTTAAAATGCCCCGCAAAGCCTTAGGAGAGAATCGGTCAGACAAACAGTGCTGATAAGCCTCGATTGCTTCAGGGAAATGGTGTAAACGCTCCGCCAGTTCACCGAGAATTTCCCATTCAGTAGCAGATTTCTTGTATTCCATCGCTTGCTGCCGGGATTGGGCCATCTCGCTTCGCCAGATGGTATAGACACGCAAGTCTTCATAAAGAACCATGAATAGATTGTCGAGCCAGCGCTCACAGAGTCGCTTGTTATGAAACTGTGAATAGCTGTTCGAGCTTTCAGACTAGGAAGAATGAAGAGCATTGTTAGTTGGACTCCAGTAGGGGGGATAATTATCCGTATTCAACTCACGTCATCGCCACCAGATTTGACCACTTCCGAAGCAACAGTGAGGTGTGGCTTTTCAATCTCGGAATCTGGGTTTTGAATAGTATCTTCTTCTTCGGCAGGGCCACTCTTGTCCGCCGCGGCATCGCCGTTCTTGTTTTCGTCAGGCTTCGCATCTTGATCGGGTCCATCTCCATTTGTGTTTGTATCCGAGCCCAATGTTTCGTGAAGCGCCACAGTACTAGCATTGTGAGTCGACGTGCCAGATCGTGAGGTTGTGCGTCGCTCCACTCTATACTCCTCTTCCATAACGAATACTTCGCTCCGGATTCTTAGAAGTTGATCCCAGCCGATTGCCGCAGCAACTTTCGTTAGGAGGTTATAGGCCTTGAGAAAAGTGCCCTGGTACGTGGCAGCAGGAAGTTTTCGAAGCGCCGGATGCACCATATCATGAGGCTCACCTTGTTTTGGCTGGCCTGCATCAATTTCATCTAGCATAGTCTCCGATAAGACAGGCAGGAGGATGCGCGAAGGAGTGGGCATTCGAGGTGAGTCTCGGTCCTGATAGCTAAACATGGGACAGGAGTTCAAAGTTAGTAGCGCCAGATCCCACTGTTCTAGCTTGACATAGACCTCTGCTAGTCGTATCCAGGAACTGAATTCACTGGGTGCTGCAGTAACACTCCGTTTTGCACACTCAAGCGCCATTTCATTCTCGCCTTTACTTTCACAAAAGGCAGCCTGGCAGTCGAGCAGAGAGTAATCCATCGGAACATCCTGAAGCGCGTCGTGCAAGAGGCGCACTGCTTGGACTTCTTCATCGGCCGAGATCAGAACTCTAGCAAGCAGCGACGAGACTTCCACGTCTTTGGTCCGCAGTTTTTCAAAAAGATTTATTCCCGACACATAGCGTCCAGTCGTATGGATATATTTTAAAAGGCCTGAGGTAAGGTGGTTGCTGACGGTATTGGGAACTTGTGTTTCTGGGTCGGAGCTGAGCTGTCGTCCTGAGAGATTGTTAGATATAGGAATCAAATAATAGGGCTGGGGATAGTCGAACCGTTAAAAAAGAGCTTTTCCGCAGCTTCTAGGAATTTGTGCTCCATTTCAGTATTTGTGATCGGATTAAATCGTCGCACGCCGAGTATCTTCTTAATAGTATCACCGCCGCCATCATCGGCATACGAGTACGCCCTCAGTATGCCGCATAAAAATGCTTCCAACCACAAGGCTTCGGTAGTAACTCGCTTGTCACCGCGTTCATCAATGCAATAGCTTTCAAGGCTGCCGGGAATTTTAACCTCAACACGCATGTCTACGTGAGAAAAGGCATTATAGCAACTTTTTTGTATATCAGCCATTTGTCCTTCTCAAGGCTTCCATGATGTGAGTGCATACCAGTAGGTACCTGAGACAACTTTATGTGTTTTGTCGCCCGGGGAATAAGTAAGAGTGTTTACGTATGCGGCTAAACTAGCGGACGAAGAGGCATCGACGCCCGTAACATGGTGGTACACGCCAATCTGAATGGTTCGCAGCTTTAATTAGATAGGGCAGGTATGAAATAGTAGATTGGACTACTGACCTGCTGGTTCGCAGTGGTTTTCGACTGTTTGATCAGATGGACAAGATCTGGTGGGCCTAGCTCTCTGAGGGTTTGTAGCGATTCCGTGCGGGCTTCAATGGACGCATAGACATTGTCGTCTTCAACAAGTCTAGCAAAGGAAAGACGCTTATTAGCTGACAGTTATCAAGAGATTGACAAGCATGGGAAAAGCGCTGGTTAAAAGGCCTGGTGCGCGGCGAAATATAGACTTACTCTGGGACGGCTGGAGCAACCATGTTGCTAGCACTAGTCTTGCGGGCACCAAGCTACAACAACTGAACAACGGCCACCGGGTGCATGAGATTGTGATGTAGTATGGCGAAGGATTGGGCTTAACTTGAATGACAGACAAAAATAAAATGCTTGATCTCCCCGTGGCGCGCAATTGATGCCGGGAGTAACTGTGACGTTGTCCTTCACCGCGCAAGCCCAAGATGATCTGAGCCTCGATGGTACGCGCCATACCCGATTGGGAAGCCCACTCATCCTGGCTGAACCTGCAAGAAACGAACTTCACCAGGCACGCATCTTCAAACTCATATATACCCAACTCTGCATGCAAGCTCTCTATCTCCTGTCTATAATTATATACTTCGGTCCATGCTCTCGCTACAATAGCTTCATTTTAGTTGGCATATCATAATTTGCTGGCTACTTCAACGGCGCGGACGCGCGACCGCAGGTATCGCGCGTCGTTTCCCCTATCGTGGACTATTGGCCTAGATCTCCACGGGCACAATGTCCACTTTTGTGGCCTTAAATATAGAGCCAGATGAGGGCCCTGAAGAGGAGCTTGATGATACAAAAGAAATACAAATAGAAGAAGCTCTAAAGCTTTACCAAACTGCGCTGAAGCTTCACTCCCAGGGGCCCCAGTTTTATGACCAAGCTGCAGAAGCATACAAGGCCCTGTTTAAATCTGAAATTTTCCAATATTCAGAGACCGTCTCAGAGCATAAGAATTTTGAACTCCGGCATTTGGAAGGCGGGACCGAAGATTTCGCGACGGGAAGAGCTCCGGCTATTGATGACAATGAAAGTAACTCGAGTGCTCTGTTACAGACAACTTACCTGTCCTATAAAAACTACGGCCAATTTATACTGGACTCTTTGAAAAACTCCATAGACACTTTACCGCATACCGATGTGATAAATTCCTCCAGTTCCGCGTTAACACATTTTGCTGATGCGTTGGAACGGGATGATACCGACCTACAACTGTGGAGGAAAGGTGGCAGGGTTGGAGATGCACTAAAGAGCTATAGGATTGCTCGATTCTGCCTTGAGAGTGTAATTGAAGGTGACAACGACGGCTTAGATGGGTCACAACGACTGGGGCTGGAACAGGCATGCACAATTAATGACTTGAAGCAGATACTTGGTTCTCTCTCTGACAAGTTGTCCCTGTCTTCTTTCCCCCTTCGTCGACCAAGGCTGGCGCTTTCGCGGCTCCTAAAGAAAGAGATAGACCCATTTCCCCATCTCCCCTCAACGCTGAGGAATCGGGAGGATTTTTCAGTCGGGTCGGATCTTATTATCGGAAATCCTAGCCATGGTGTCATGAAACCCAGTGCCAAAACCTGGGATGCTCTAGGCCTGGCGATCCTTCAATATCTGAAGGCTTACCTTACAGAGGGAGAGCTTTACCCCCCTTCTACATTAGAAATTTCACTGCCGGAGAGAAGTACCCGGCGGGAGTCTACCGTATTTGAGCTCCCAATTATTCAACAGCAGAACACCTCAGCCAAAAGCCGACAAGGAACTCCGGATAAAGGCGAAGATACTGAGACCAATCAATCACCGGAAGCCGGTGTTTTGAACAGGCCGATGCAAACAATTTCTGCTGGGCAAGACGCTGAGCCCAAAGAGGCTAGTGTCGAGGAAGATAATGCGCCTCTTGAAGGCGGGCAGATTGATACCCATAGCACGGACGACAAACCCAGGCAGTCGAACACGGGGGAGGGGGAAAGCGAGGCCAAGCCAAATGGCCCTCAGCCTAGAAAACGATCTTCTACGTCAGTTGCGAACGATGAGCCGGCTGACGGTGGCAGAACAAAAAGCAAGCGCATCCGAGCGCGTGAGTCAATTGCTGAAGCTCAAATCCAACAAGAAGATGTTCCCTTTGATCAAACTAGATACTTTGAGGACAGGCTTGAGGTTTACGGGCATGCAGATCAATGGATGTTTAGCACCGCCGGATCTATGCTTTCAAAACTGGGGGTTGAGGACCTGGGAACTATAGAGCAGCTAAGAGAGGCCGCGGTTCAACCTCATAGCTCCGGTTTACCATCCGAAAATTCGCTGATTCCATGTCACGAACTACTAATTATCCGAGACCTACGCGACTCCATTGAAAACTGGGATGACTCTAAAGCGCATGCAGCTCTGCACAGCAACATCTTCAGCTCTACTGGTGAAGGTCTCAGAGGAACAGAGCGAACTGGTGTAAGCGTTTTTCTCGAACATTCGAAGCAAAGCACCCAATCCTGCGAGCGAGAAATGGGTTCTATTGATGATGAAGGTGTTGTTGAATTCGCCGAAGATGTCAATTCTAGCGGGGTTTCTGTGCAAGAGGTGGCATTCAAATGGCTTCAGAGGCATTTGAAACCCCAGTTTTCGATTGAAAACGAGGGAGCTGATGATACTAGGAAAGAGCCAGAATCAACATACATGTCACGGCGATGGCCAGAGAAGATGAAGGCAACTGTGCTCGGAATTCTGCTTGAATCGGACGAGTTTATATACCGGAGGTTAAGACAATACGCGGACGGTTTAGAACACAAAATCCTGGCACATAGCTCCAGCACGCCATATACGATCTCTACATCTGACAAGGCCGTAATAGAAATGAGCCAAAGCATTTATGAGCTACACCTAGATATTTTCACATCGATGAGCGCCCAGGGCGATGCAGCACCGGATTTTGCCAAATCTTTACAACAATACCGCCTCGGTCGGTGGCGATCTCTTGCAGTTGGCTATGTCAACACCTATTTGAACTTATGCGGGGAGAGTGATAAGCAGACATCAGTTATGCTCCGGCATCTGTATTCATTTACCTTTCACTGTAGCCTGACAGATGACTGTGACCAGGATTATGTCCTCCTCTGCTTAAGAGACATTCGACGGGTTATGATATCTCTTGGAAGCCCAGTAGTTTGGCTGGCGAACAATGATACTATCCCAGAGATATCCATCAGAGCCATTGATCAAGAAATTGCGCGTCTTGGTGCAATGGGATTTTTTATGAAGATCTTTGACTCCGAAGAAGTAGACCCAGTTTATCTGATCGAGAGCATCGAGCCTATTCTGGACCCCACAGCAGTTATTTATAGCACCAACGAGGAAGGGATCTCACCAGGGAACCCCGACCCTATGCTACATACCCAGAGTTTGATTTCCTTCTTAGATAGAGGCGATGCTACTTTGAGACTCTTCCTTTGGGATAGACTTAGGAAAGCCTACGACTCCATTGATCACCCAACGAAAGTTATTTCTTGTTACTTGAGAAGCATTGAGACAGTTGTCGAAGAATTTGCGCGGCCCGCCTATTCGACAGCATCAACTGAAAGCCGCCAGTCCGATTTGCTAAAATGGTTGAAGTTAGTGCACGATCTGTTAGGTAAAGCGCTTCGCAAAGTGCTTGAGAAACCGGACGTATCATTTGAGTGTTTTGATATGGAGCACCTTCGGCGATCCATGTCCGCCATCGCTCGGCTGTCGAGAATCCTTCACTCTTTTGCTCTCTACGAGGACAGTATTCGCGTCGGCCAGGTAGCCCCCCCGGAAATACGCCCAGCTTCTCTATCCAAGGCTTTGGAGCAGTTCAAAGACAGGTTACGTGGGATGATCGTGAGAAGCTGGACCCTACAATATGCCCTTTTGAGAGAAAGTGTTGAGCAAAGTAGAGAGTTATTTGACACTCCACTCGATGATCGGATTCATTATCTACGCTCTGTACACAATTCACTTGGTCTCCGGTCCTACTGCAAATACTCAGAGAAGGTGTTTCTCAAGTTGATGAAAGATGAGCTCCTCAATCTTAATACGGAAGAAAGCTATGAATTTGATGTTGCCCAAGTGCTGTTCGACCTTTACGGGCTCAAATTCACACCTAATCTGGATGTGTCCGACCACAGTTGCCAGATAGAAGGCTTAGACCGAGAATCTGCTCCCCCAATCGTTGATTTTGCTATAACACAAGCAAATAGGATGGATATCAAGGACTTCATGAAATCTGAACTGAAATCAACGATCGATACTCTACAAAGGGTTATAGGATGGCTTGGAAAGGGGACTCCCTCCCTTACAATTAACAAGCGAATTTTATCGGCGTTCTTGAAGTCGCCAGTCAATCCCCTGCATCTTTTCCGTTCTGTTAAAGGTGTCAGTGAGCTATCCATGGTCCCTGTTCAAGCTAAAAGTACGGCAATAGCCGAAAAGGGCTGGTACTTTCTCCTGGGGTTTGCAGCAGTCACCAAGTTTCGAACCCAAAAACGGGTTGGACCTACTTCAACGGATGATCTGGATTTGGCAGCTTCGTTCTTTCGCCATGACTTGGAGCATGGGATGGACCGCTGGGAGACGTGGTACCGTCTTGCGCAAGTATACGACATGAAACTCGAAGAAGGCATCGCTTGGTCTGCCACTAAACTAAACAACAACCGGGATGAGCTTGCAATATTAGAGAGACGAGCGATACACTCGTATTCTATGGCAGTTGCTGCTGCCATCCGAGCTACAGACCTTTCTTCCGAGGCAAAGAGAACTGTGTCAGAACTCTACGCACAGTTTGGTTTTCGTATCTACGCTTCGTCAAGAGCACCGTTGTCGATGGGTGTCTTTGACACGGCTCCATTCACGAAGCATTTTAGTGGTGGGGACGATCAAAGAATGTACGAGGGAAAACCGTTCCAGGGAATGCAACCAATGTCTGCCTGGAATTTCGCCGGATATCTATTTCGAAAGGCGTTACTCGACCGTCCTATGAACTGGATGTAAGTATAACATTCGTAGAAGAACACAATTCTGTTGTTATTTGAAACTAATACTTTAATGCAGGAGCCACTATATGTTGAGTAAATGTCTCTGGAAAATGTATTGCAACGGCGATTCGTCAAACCCAACTCCCAAGAGGGTTGAAATGTGCGACGTCCTGGATGCTTTGACGGATACCATCAATGTGCTACCTAAGAAAAGGGACAGTCGCTCAGATCCAATATTAGAGCCGCATTTCAAGCTAGTGTCGGTCATCCATAAACTTGTCAAGCGAGGTGACATGAGTGTATGTCTCAACTCCACCCCTGAACTTCATCCTCCAACACTTCTAACCTTAAACAGCCGGAGGATGCGAGCAAGAGGCTTATATCCACCCCGTGGGCCAACAATTTATCAATTGTCCAAGGATTTGAGTCATGGAAAGAATTTGTTTTGCAGGTTCTAAAAGTTCTTCGTGGCGCGGACAAATCGAACTGGCACCATCGCATTGTCGTGAGGGTAAGTCACCTTCCTGGAAACTATAGCTATAGATGCTAACCATCACAAGGCGGCGCATGTTATATACGACGATCAAGAGGACGAGGCAGCGGCCTTGGCTGCTAAAAATGATCTCACCCAGCATATTTTTACCAAGACAATGAATGTCCAAGTGTGGAGGCCAGAGCATGAAAGGGCAGGCAGACACTTTGTGTACACGACAAGATATGTCTATTTCTTTGTTCACCTTCTCCATCAATTAGGTGATCGCACAAGCCTAGACATGCTTGTTCGGCGAGTGAGGCGAAAACTCAGCGACTATCTAAATTATACGAAACTTTGGGAGGATATATGTTCGACATATATTTCTGTATGTCATCTAGGTCCATTATCAACTCCTTCTAGGTGTTTATTAACTTTTTGAATTTAGCTTTTACGGCGCGTCGGCAACATCCCTCAGGGGCACGAAGAAGCCGTATTTAAGGGTCTTACTCATGACGAATTTACTACCTATTCTGGCCGCTTGGAGGAGTGGTGCCTCAAAAACACAGCAGAGAACCCAACAATCGATCTGCTTCGAGATGCTGTCGAGCTAAAAAAGCTAAACGGTACTCTTATGAAATCCTCTATGTTCGACGATCTTGTGTTTGATATATACGCTCGCTTATACGAAGAAAAAATTTCGGAATTCGTGGAACAAGTAGCCGAAGAGGAGAATCGTGAGCGAATGAAGGTCAACCATCTACTTATGGTTGGAGAGAAAGCTGAAGGAGCAGAAACTCCGCCAGTTCCAGCTCCACCAGCCCCTACCTCCGCACCAGGGCCAAAGCCTAGAGTAAAAGGCGTTACGCGAAGGGAACTGCAGCGAAAGGCGGATACAATAGCAACCAAAGCACCGCGCCCTGCGCCGAAACCAACACGGCCCGCCGAAGATGACTCACGACCCGCTCCTCCTGAACAGACCAGTGATAAGCCTGAGGAAAAGCCCGACAATAACAAAGATGATGAAGCCCCGGCCGTCCAGCCGAGTGCCCCCGCCAGTGTGCATGATAGCGCCGATGACGAAAGTGAGCTGAGCGAATTCGACGAAGGCAAGGGTACAGAAGCCTCAAAGCCATCCGGCAACACCTCCTTGTTTCCTCACCTACTCGTGAAACGAATCACGTCTCCCAAACCTGGCTCCGAAATTTCTACTAATGTCAGCGCTGACGGTGGTGATAATGAATCAGTGCCGACCGTGTCTATACAGGATATGAAACCGGAGCAGGTGGAGCCACAGACAGAGTCGCAGGCAGAGGCACAGGCTGAGCTACAGCCAGAGCCGCAGACGGAAGGCGATACCGAAATGCAAGATTGATCGTTGAATCGAACGCATATCTATATATATTTTACATTTGGCCAGCAAGCATTCTTTCTTTTCATGTTTTGTATTTTGGCACTGAGGAGGCTTTGCCGCGGTTTCAAATGAAGCGCTATTTTATCATTTTCCGGGGTCTGTGGCGTTGGTAAATGATAGGATTTCTAGGTGTGTCTAATCTATGTGGTTCTATTCGCATCCATTATTAGGCATTCGAATACTGTCATGATTTACCTTGTTCTGAGTGATGGAAGCGTGACAAATGTATTGATATTTTGGTATGTTCAAATGTAAGCTGATGCTGCATGTAACTCCCAGAAGAACAGGAATAGATTCTAGACTTCCAGGCCTGGAGAAAATCACCGTGGCTGAGCAGAAGATAGAAAGCAGATTCACGTATGCGTACACAAGTCAGCCGGCTTCCCAATAAGACAAGTCCACGGTTGGGAGTTTACTACGGCACTGCACCTATGGGTATGATTTTTTGGATATTGCAACATTTTGAAGCGGCCTAGAGTTGAGAATGACCACCCCTCATCATACTTCTGAGTTGCATCTGTCCTATTCTGCATACCAATGTGTATGTATGATTGTGATACCCGAGATTGGGCAGATTCGGTCTCTACAGACCAGGTCTTTTTGATCGCATATAGCATTTCTGCTGCTTTACTGTAGATATATCTACATGAATATCTCAGAAAGTGTCCAATGAAACTTCTATCTCACTCAGCCATATATGTATGTATATACACGATTTATTCCCCTCTTATGGGAACCAAACTAGGTCTCCGGCTACGCAGCATAATGCAAGTGCAATAATGACCAGTAGTACAATGTGCTTCCTAATTGTCGGTATTGCACCCGGTAACAGTTCTCGCACCATTAGGAACATAGACCGGATATCATTCATATGACTTTTGGATCCAAATGCTGTGTTACTGAGCCATTAACAACGCATTTCACAAGCAACCCTCTTGACTTAGGGAACATGTACATCCCCTTTTGTCCTCCCACTGAGAAGCGAATAAGATATAGTGGTTGAAATGGAAAGATATAAATATTGCAATATGACCTGTCTCTGCAAAGAGGTTTTTTTTATATCACCCAAGATATCATTAAAGCACTAAAGCACCAAAGCCTTTCAACCGTTAGCTTCTTTGAGCAAGCTATATCTCCCAGCTTTACCTATCTACCTTCATATCGAAGTACTGTCAGCTAGACTTTACCTGTCTACTAGCAGCGATGAAGGGTCTTCTTGCCATACTTCTCTCGATGGCAGCCATCTCATCGGCGGCCCCAGTGGCCAACGACGTGAGTCCCCCTTAAATTCGTTGATTTATCCCACCACCTTTGAATTGTATAAGTAATCTAATCAAATGAGGATACCAACCCATAGAAACGCGATAATGAGCTTGACCTCGCTCATCGACCTAGATTTGGTGGCTGGACGCATGTACCTCCTAGCGTATGACCAGTTGATATATCCTACTGCATTGAACGTATAAGTCCTCTAATTAAATGATTATATAGAAGCGCGATAATGAGCTAGACCTGGCTCATCGACCCAGATTTGGTGGCTGGACGCATGTACCTCCCAGCAGCCACAAACGCGACAATGCAGACAACTGAAGATGTTCGAAGAAGAATCGTGGATGTGTAGGGGTTTGTTTCTCTTTCTTTCTGCCTGCTCCGAATGACCGATCATATTCTTTATTGCTGCAGAAAAAATTAGCTATATATGAAGTGCAGCATGTATCAAGCAGGAATAAAGAATTGTCTTTCTTCTTTTCTTCATCCCCCATTGGAGTTGAGATTTCCAAGCCTGTGGTACACTACTTCGTTTTGTACCCAGTACGAAGAAATAGCAAGTGTCATTGATTAGGTTATTGACCCCTTAATATCAGATTTCACACCATCCGTTTCCATGGATCAGCTCAGAGATGATCAGTATCAAGATTTCCCATAGATCAGGGTAAATGAAGTCATTTGAAGCTTAGAAAAATCAGGAACAAAATCTACTCTGATGATGTATTTATTCCTCTCCCTTTTTCTGCATCACTATCCATGTATTATTCTCAAAGAAGACAGTGGCATTCTTCCGTCTCCTTTATATATCCCAAAATGGGCATTCTTCAAGCCACGCTTGAATTTTTTCTAGTCATGGACCGCATCGTCAATACGCTAATGGGATGCGCGCTATTCATTCTATTCTTCATTTGGGCGCTATTGCGCATTCTCTCTGGTGCTCGGTATGCGTTTCTCAACTTCCCTCTCCTCCTCTTTCTCTCTTGTGTCTCTAGCCATTTCTCGGGACTTTAACTAATAGCACACAGAAATAGACCTGCACCTTCCAGCAATTGTCCTTGTCTTAAGTCCTCCCAGTCGCGCAAGGATAAATAGCTAGAAATTATTCAACATGGTACCAAGAATGTTATAAAATAGACCAAGGAAGAAAGAGAAGAGAGAACGGAAGACAAATCAAGCTGTTTTTCTATCGCTGAGTGGAAACAAGCTACACTTGATATATAGTCCTTTGCATGTTTACAGCCAACAATTAAACACCTTATAGGGTCGATCTTGACCTGCAGCATATCTAGCCAGTGTAAGCTATGCCATTCTATACAGCCTTACCCGTAGAGACGATGATACCAGGTGACTTTATCTGAGTACAAAAAGCTGGCACAATGGCAGATACGTCTATGAGTCCTCAGTCGGTGCAGGGTCGGTTTTCCTCCCCTACTTCTAGCGAGGCGGATGTCTGTCCTGGCTTTTTATCTCTTTAAGGCTTTCCGGGCAGCAGTGATTTACAGCTGGCTGGGCGGTATACAATGAATGCCACAGCCTTGCTAGATAACCTATAGGCGGCCCCGGCGGGCTCCAAATTGGCAGAAAATTTGTACTAAGCGTTAATCCAAACTTTCAATTCATCTCATAACACCGGGGTATCTAGAACAAAAGCTAGTGGCGTATACATATCATGTAGATCAATTCTCATACATCGATTCCGGACCCAGATCCCATTGCCGTGATGTCAGTTTCCTCGGTTTCCCGGATGACCTTGCCATGCGATTAGGAGGACTGGGAGTAGGGTTACTCTGCAGCTGAAGCCTGTCCAATTTCCCAGCTACATTTTCTATATCACTTCCACCCATAGTGAAGCTATAGTCCAATGAATCAAAACGTCCTGACATTGCACTCTTTTTGGACCTCGTGCTGCTCTTAGTGGGGGAACGGGAATGTAACTCCCGCTCTAGTTGCTCGATTCTATGCCGCAATGTATCATTTTCTCGTTCCAGCTCAGCAGCTCTTTCTGCAGCATTGGGCTGGGGATCCTCGTATACTGTTTGATTACGCGGTTAGCAAACACAATGTAAGGGTTTATAAGAACCAGGAAAAGTTGAGCAAACCATACTTTTAAAATCACGAGAAAGTAGATCGAGTTTTTGGTCAAGATGCTTATCGTGCTGGCTGGCCTAAGATGATATCGTTATAAGTAATGCATTCACTCAAGGGGGGGGGTAGATTATGCCTTACCTGCTCATCCCAAGCTGATTGCCATCGCCTCCTTTCCGCTTCCATCTGCTCCTCCATTTCTGCCCAACATTCTTCTCGAACTTCCTGTTCAATCAGAGTGCATCGCTCTTCGGCATCTCTCCATTTCATCTCCATCTCGGTTCTAGCCATCTCTTCATGGGCAAATTTTTCTGCCAGAGCCTCATACTCGTCGGTGATCTGAGCAATTTCCAGGGCAGCAACTTCTAGCTCGTGGGCTGAAATTGGCTGAAGCGATGGCTTACTTCGAGTTGGGGGACGATTTGCTGTGTTCGCTTGACTATGTATAATTGTGCTCGCCGCTGAAGGCGGCTTCGGAACCGTGACTTCACGAGCAAGCGCAGAGTATCTCAAGATTTGTGATGTAGCATTATAGTCACCCAGCGGGTCGGCAGTTACGACCATGACGGCCTTCTGCGGATTTCGTTGGTGTGTTGGCGCACCATGGTTATTAGATGATGGAAATGAATTCGAAAACAAGAGTTCGGTAAGCTTGCATTGCCTATATGGTACAATGGCTTGCTTTGGGGTTGTTAGATCTCCTAACCATGAAATGCACGCGAAATGATGGGAGAATATACCTTGTTTCCGTCTTTGACTTCGCTTTGCATTTGCAAGCATCGGCCAAGATACATCAAGCTCTCGTTGATTTTGCCAGCTTCGGCGAGTGTCGCCCCTGCAGTTTTTGCATTTCTCGCTCTTTCGGAGCCTAGAGGTAGATTGTCAGCTTTTGGATAACTGTTGGCATCTCTAAAAATCCTCAACGTATCTTACCTGCAAGATCAACGATTGTCAATGAATTCCCGACCCAGGAGTCATATCCAAACCGGGTACCCTGTATTCTTTTTTTCACCTCAACGCAGAAGAACCCATGACTCCTTGAGCTGGCACTATTGCTTCCTGTGCCAGCAACTCTTCTTTCAATCAACCCAGTCTCAAGAACCATTAGTGCTTCTTCGTAAGTTGAGCATACTACCTTTCGCAGCCCGGTGACTATCTTGTGATCAGTCGATCCTCCAGTAGATCTAAACATAAGCGGCTTGCGGCGATCTTTCTGGTTACTAGATTGCTGGTTGGATGACGATCCATTGGTGGGAGATAAAAGGTCAAAAATTCTATCATTATAGACCTCATACATAGATATCAATACCACATGTTCGTCATTGGGAGGGACGGGTATTGCGTAGCCACTGGTATCAGGGAGTTGTGCCAACGAACTTGGTCTTGGGAGATGAGGGCGCCGAGGGATGTTTTGGGACGAGGTAGATTCCTTTAAAGACAGTGATGGTTTAGTAACATTCTTTGCATGACGGTTCCAGAAGGGTAGTTGTGAGGGTAGAACATGGGGTTTTCTGGAGTTCCATGAGGGTCTGGCACTTTTGTTTGGGTCGATACATCTAAGCATACGATCCATAGGGGTATGTTCCACGGGGGAGGGTATGTGTGGAAGGATTGGGTAAACAACTTTGGATGGGTATTTCCTCAGTGGACTTGGGGTTGAAGTGAACTGAAATGTGTTCCATACCAGGGGTGTCTGAGCTCTTGATGCGGGGGTTTGAGCTCGTGAGCCACGGCCGCGCTCGCCGTTCGTATCACCATAGGTACTCTCGAGCAGAGCTTTAGTTGAGTATATCTGGGCCTCTGAAGGGTCGGATGCGGAAAGGCTGTGTAGGAGGAATGGATCGGCAATATCCTCTGAGCTGCGGACTGTTGAACCGAGAGATCGAAACAAGACGTCTAGGGACATCTGGGTTATCCCACGTTGTGTTTTCGATCCTAGTATCGTGTGGCTCTATTATAAATAACCAGTCAATGCCGTTCGTGATAGTCCCTCCGTATTATCCTGACCTTTCCACTTCCTGTTACTCCGAGAGTCGCAACCAATCCATCTCTGCTTTCCCTCAAGACACCATCCATCAAAGACACAATTCCCGTCTCCTCGAAGATTTCCAGCTGTGTAGCGTCCTTCTGAAACACCTTTGTGAAAGCGAACTTCTCTCTCTTTCTTGAGTCATTCGGGGCTTGGACAGTGATATGCTTCGGGAAAACGCGAGCTGTATCCTCACTATCATCATTGCTGTCGCTAGGGGCAGGCTGCTCTGGGGGTTCAACGGTCAAGTAGCCTCCTGATCTCGCTTCAGCTTGTTGGTCGATAGGTGGTCGCAATCGCAGATAGACCTGGAACAGAGACGTCGGGCCTTGTGCGGTTTTTGGTGGCGATTCCATATTCAAAGCAGTGATTCCTATCCTCCAAACCAACAGATACAGAAGTTATCAGATCAGAAGTTGATAATAAGCCTGAGAACACACACAGTTCAAAACTGGAGAGAAATCACATGTTTGGCTAATGGAAGCTTCTTTTCGTTGCTGGGACAACGGCGTCGTGAAACCAATCAGCTTTCTAACGGTCCTGAGCCAAGACACGCCAGACAAGGATGCGCCGATATAAAAACCACCAACCCCAGACAGTACCAGAGAGCTGGATAAGTAGCAATGTTGTACGGCAAACTCAGGAGAGGCCCTCGATATATAAATTCGACATTAAAATCCTATAACTAGTTACACATCAATACTTATCCGAAGTTAACAGAACGGGTAGAGCAAGGTTGGGACGCATGCGATTGCAAGAGCGCGGCTAGGCTGCACTCTTTTGAGATCGGGTTGATCTTCTGGTGACACGGCTGCTCCTTTTTGGGGACTCATCCACTTTGGATGGTTTGGATTTCGAAGTGGGATCGTCCGATTTGCGTCTGCGTTTTCCTTTCTCTTCAGACGCCGCTGCTTCTTTCTTCGCTTTCTTCTTCTCTGGGGATGATTCCAAAGATTTCCGTTTTTTGGAGCTCGTTTTGGCTTTCTTGGAAACAGGCTCCTCCTCTTCCTCTTCCTCCTCCTCTTCTTCTACCTCTTCCTCTTCCTCCTCGTCCGATTCTTCAGATTTCGCTTTTCTTTTCTTCGAACTCTTTGGTTTCTCGGTCTTATGATCGTCTTCTCCCACTTTTTCCTTTTTCTATTCATAGTCAGCATACAGGAGCCCCTAGAAAGTTTGTAATGGGTGCTGCACTAACATCGGCAGCAGCTTTCTTCTTAGAAACCCGGACGCGAAACCCAACTTTTCCTGGGCGATTCATTTCAGCATCCTAGGTATCTGTTAGCATTTGAAAATTCCAGGGGTCGATTTTGGGATTCTAAAGTCAATCAACCTACCCCCTTCCAATCTGAATCGGCAATATGACCCTGTGCTACAGCCTCACGGACTTTCTCCTGATTCTCAGCAGAAATCTCGTCATAGCCATCTAAGAGAGTGAAATCGTCGCCTTCAACAATGTCATACATTGAAGCAATCTGTTTTGGCGTCACACATCCCCTGACAACAGAGCACGGGTTAGCACTGGATGTTGGGACAGCTAGTAGATCGGAGGGTGATAAAATACCAGTGTTTCCAGGACCAGCTCTGGAAACGTTCCGACTCTACCCAAGAGCCTAACCGTAGTTCTCCTTTGAGAATCTTCTCTTTCTTATCAAGGCATTCTTTGTTCTTGCATCCTGCTCTGCCGGTGCTTGCTTCCTCTATAGTAGTTACGGGCGGTTAGAGATTTTCTTATAAAAACATTCGAATCGCCGAAGCCATGATCCATTGGTAACTCATAGCATCATAACATCTTTATAGCAATCCATAGATTTAAAACAGATGGAGAGCTTCTGCAAGTATAATGTCCTGCTGCAACAAAAATTGCCTACCAATGCGATAAGTTGGCATCTTTGCCGTGATCGCCTCAAAAACAGGACCTCGATCCCGAGTAAGTGAGTACGAGGGCGAGTAAAAGTTTCTGTCAGGCTCTCGATTGTTAGCGCCTGGCTTGTTGGTGATTGTCGATGTGGCGATGGAGCTTGACGTTGTCGTGCATAAATGCGGCTCAACAATTGATACGTGTGATTACACGGTGGTACAGACTTGGTACGCGGTTCAGCGGTAACTTTCGTCACTTGCATACATTCAGTTTACCCCCTGTTAGGCAGCTACATTCTGATGGAAAGCTCCTCTCTATAAAAGATATCATGTCTGCTGCAGACTCATCGCCATCTGGTCAGTCTCAGCAACCATCGCCTCCTGTTCCTCCTCCTCTACCATCTCCTCAAAACACAACCAAACCAAGCTTCCCCCTTAAGGTGCTAAGAACGCCTGAAGAGCACTTTATACCATCAATTATGTCCACTACGCCGCCCACGGGGTTCTACTTCTTCTACGGGACGCTCATGGACCCGCTCATGCTAAAGCAGCTCCTAAACTTAGATGAACTCCCTGAACTAAGGCCTGCGCGGATCAAAGGCTTCGCCAGTAAGCTTTGGGGTCCGTACCCCGCCCTCGTACAAAGTACCGACGACTCGGTCATTGAAGGAGTAGCGTATGATGTTCAGTCCACCGATCATGGCGCGAGACTGGCTTACTATGAAACAAACAACTATACCCCCAAATCTTGCGAGATTATCTATACCGATGAGAAGGAGCCGCAGTCGTCCCCTGGGTATGCCTTTGTTTTCGCGGGGCACCCCACAGATCTTCGTGATGGAAAATTCGATTCGAAGGCATGGCTAGAGCGAGACGGCAGGTCAGCTGGCTAGATGATGTTGCCATAGAGCATGTTCAGGATGTGGTTTGGTGCTGGATTCTCCTGATAATTCTTTCCCATGGGTCAACTTTGGTAGGAAGGGCATTCTTATGTGTGCAGATATCTCATGTCTCGGAGCGATACGCTAGAAGATACCAATCAATACATGTTATGTAGGTTTCCAGGAATTCTAATACTCTCTCAACTAACCTGAATGAACCTGGTTCGTAGGTGTGTTCTATCTATATGGATGCTGCCTTCACTATGAGTTATGGGCGCACAGGATGCTTAGCATCCAGCAATCCTTCCCGTTGACATTGGTACAACAGGAGGGGATGGTCGCTTTCCCTTCCGCCTCAATACAGTAAGGATAAACATTAGAAGCCTTATGATATCTAGATATAGCTCTATATAATTCACCAATTCATTGTACGCCACTAAAGCAGTCATACTCAACAATGCACCATAGCTACAGGAGATGATACACATCTAGCCAAATGAAGTTCATCAATTCATCTCGGAAGCATGGCTTTTCTTCAAGTGTTTGCGGCGTGGGTATCTATGATGAAGGACCATGATGCCAAGACCCGCTCTCGCGATCACCAACAAGCCTTAAACCACCAAAGCCGAAGGTCTCTCACGTTTTCATGATCTTCAAACTCCAACCCAACGCTCGTGAAAGCACTTAGAGGGAGGCAGAACAAGTCCATCGAATCCTTCACTTCTACCCATCTAATCAATATCCGGAAGTAAAGCGCAAATATGTCCGAACCCATCCCCGAATCCATTCCTACCAGCCAAGATCCACGCAGCAAACGTCCAACAAAACGCCGCGCTCTCACCCCGTTATCTGAACAAGCCAGCGAGATCCAATCCCTCTTTAAGGACCCCTCTAAAGAAATCCGCATCCCGAACCCATCCAAACCTAAGACCGCGGCGTCGTTAGGTGCGCCGCCAGAGATAGTCGCAAATGTCCAGGGCTCTTCAGCCGGTGCGGGATCTGGAGAATTCCACGTCTATAAAGCTAGTCGACGACGCGAATATGAGAGGATACGACTTATGAATGAGGAGCTGAAGCGGGAGAATCAGAATGAGGAATTTGAAAAGCAGAGGGAAGAGGCGAAGCGGAAGGATGATGAGAAGACGGAGCGGAATAGAAAGAAGAGGGAGAAACGGAGAGCGGCGAAGTCGAAGAAGGGACCGACTGGGGAGAAAGGGAATAATAAGAATGGCGAGCGGAGTATGGAGGTTGATGGACCGGATGTGGCTGCTCCCCTAGCTTCTTCGAATGAAGCTGCCAATGAAGCGGCGGGGGTAGAGGTTCCTGGGGTCATAATTCATGACGAAGACTGAAAAATATATGCCACATCCGCTGGGGAGAGGCAAGGATGGTTGTAATACTACGGTGATTTGTATAATAAGATACCCATAAGAGCTTTATACCGGCTTTTAAAACTGTTCATGCACATTGATTATATTCTATTGCACTTTTTTTTTATAGATTATCTCCGGGGGGGGTCTAAGCTGTATAGATGGAAGAGGTGGGAAACAACATCGTTTATTCATCACCTCCTCCCATGTTCGCAGCCTGTTTCAAGGATTTGGCGCTGCAGATATCGTCAACACGGAGAAGTAAGCAGGCGGCCTAGGTAAGGAATCCATGTTAGTAGGTTATACTTCGTTTTGAGAATGGGAGAAGGCCTTGGTCTTACCTCAACGGCAGTCTTGATGCTCTGTAATTTCACGGCTTCTGGCTCCCAGACCCCGTAGTCTTTCATGTCAACAATATTTGCGGTGTCCCCATCAAGGCCGTATGTGTGGAGGCCCTCGGCTTGCTTTGCCCTCAAACGAGTCAACACTCGGATTGGATTTTGACCAGCGTTCTGAATCAAAGTTCTTGGGATGACTTCCATCGCATCGGCAACGGCCTTGTATGGCCATTGCTGAACTCCCTCGACAGATTTCGCAAGCTGGGCGAGTTTAACTGACACCGCCATTTCGGTGGCGCCACCGCCAGGCGACAAGCGGGGGTGGAAGATGACATTTCGTGCGACCGACATGGCATCCTGCAAATTTCTTTCTACTTCATTCAAGATGTCCTTTGAAGGTCCTCGTAAGAGAATTGTGCAAGCCTTGGGGTTCTTGCACTTTCTCAGGAAACTGAAGTATTCATCGCCAATCTTTTCAATTTCAAAAAGGCCGCATTGAGTTCCAACATCAGATTCCTGCAAGTCTTCCACACGGTTTACGATGGTAGCACCAGTCGCACGCGCGATACGGTTATTGTCCGTCTTCCGGACTCGGCGGAGGGCGGTGATATTCTGCTTAACCAAGAAGTGTTGCGCCAGGTCTTAGGCCGTTAGTACGAGATATACAATCGTACAACTCCTCAAGAATAGAATTAACATACCTGAGACACCCTTTTCGGTAATGACAAGATCGGGTTTTAAAGCGATGATGGCGTCACATACTCGCTTTACCTGCTCTTCTTCGATCTGTAGAATTCTATTCCAATCCTCTTCCTTGCTAACCTCAATGTTCGTTTGCGACTCTCCTTTCTTATATTCAAGAGGGCAGTCCAGAAGAATGACTCGAGGGTTCTCGATTCTTCTTCTCATTTTTGGGTGGGTGATATCTTTGTTCAGCATGACACCATCAATGACCTCGCTGTCTTCAATCTGTCCACCGGGTATTTTTTCAATACGAGCATAACGTTTGATATCAACTTCTTTCTTACCACCTCCAGCTTCGAGCGAGACGGTTCGTACAGCCTTTAGTGCAAGTCCGCACATAAGCTCCGACCAGCGCGAAGTGAACTTGGTTCCAATAGAAGATTGAATCAGGTTATACATCGCTTTGTCATCGTCAATGTCGACCGGTAACGATACCTCCTCGATTATGGCAAGGGCATCCGCAAGAGCTCGCTTAAAGGCAGAAATGATAATGACGGGGTGGATATTTCTTTCGAGTTGGGGTAGAGCGTGGGCCAAAATTTCACCCGCTAGCAAACCGAAGAGTCAACAAGAATGTCCACAAAGCAGGATACATATCCCAAATAAAGCTTCCATACCGAGAATAATAACCGTTGTAGTTCCATCGCCAACTTCCTCGTCCTGTGTCCGGCTCAATTCGATCATACTCTTGGCTGCGGGGTGGGCAACTTCGATTTCTCTGAGGATGGCATGACCGTCGTTCGTCAAAACAATACCGCCCATGGGATCGAGAAGCATCTTCAACATGGCTTTTGGTCCCAGGCATGACCGAATAATATCTGCGACACTGGAAATTTTCTTAGCATCTCGCGTAAGGGTTATATCGGACATGAAGTGCTATCTGCTCACGTTTTGGCGGCTGTAATATTGGATAGTTGCGCTTTCCGGCCAACCTGTCTGTCCCCATTCTGGGTATCTTCATAAAAATTAGCTATGGCCGGTAACGTACAGCTTTAATGGTGAAATCGCGGGGGTAAAATGGACATACTCATTACCACCACAGGTGCCTGCATTTTGACAAAGGTTGAATTTGTCACCCACTTTACTGCTCGAGGAAAGATAGATGGGATCTAAAGTAAAAGAAAGAATGTACTTTTAATAGAATACTAAAATTTTCAATCCAGATATTAAGAGAATTAGACAGAGTCGGTTGAGCCGTACAGCTGTCAGACTTCTGTTTCTTTGCGCTTTTTCGACTTGCTGCTTCGTCCATGTGGGACAAATGCAAACACGCCCTAAGCCCAACACGGACTAGTGTCTATCCCGCCGCCAAACCTCCAAACAGCTTCTTTGCCAAAGCCACCAGATATACAAAGTACGCCAATCCTGTCGCTGCGGGAGAAACATCGCTTAGGCTTCACTGCGATTTCTTCAAGCTCAGGCTCATAGCATATTTGAGAGTTCAATATGCTCCATCCAGTCCATGATACGCCGGACCAGCTCTGGGTCTTGCCTCAATAGGGGGACGCTTGTCTCTCTTCCAATGCAGTGCTGTCCGCCAAAAGGTGGCATTCGGAGCGCTGCTTCATGTCCTTGATACTGAGGCTGATATGGGGAAGTAAACGGGCATGAATGCTGGTTTTGATAAGCTGTATGAGGTCTGCAGTGTGGCCCATGTTGCCAACCGTACTGTCCCCCATATTGTTGGCCATACCGGTGCTGGTATTGCGGGCTTTGCTGTCCATATTGGTACCCATATCGCTCCCCCTGTTTTGGCCTAGCTTGTGGCCGGCAATGTTGGCCATACCCCGGGTTACGTTGGGGGAGTCCCGCCTGACTGTGACTGATCTGTCGTTGGCCAATTCCCAAATTGCTCAGCATGCCGCGAAGAAGCTGAACTTCTTCGGATTGATTGCTTGATTGTGATTTGCAGCTTTTTGCCTCAGGGGAGTGCTTTCTCGGTGGGGGTATATCTAATCTGGCACCATGTTGCACCCTTCCTTGTGCAACTTCATCCGCTGGCAATGCAGGGCGAGAGGACACTGGCTGCGAAGGCCTTCTCGTCACATCCATCACAGTTCTGCCTCCTGAATTATTATAAAAGGCACCGAAAGCTGGATTTGTGCTGGCAGATCGACCCCTATATCGTGCTGGGATTTGCCGGTTTGGCTGTGGTTGCTGACTAGGATATTGCGCTGCATTAACGCTGTCGGTAGCTGGCAATCCTTGCTGCCCCTGTTGTGGGTGATGTCTCTGACTTGGGACTGTTAGGTTATGGTTTTGTATCGAATATGGATCCATCTTGTGCTCGTTGTTTACTTTCTTTCTTATCCAATCCTTGTTATTATCTTCTCACCCAAAATCCGATTTCTGCCAGAGTCTGGAAGACTGGGATAGGATGTCGCTTGTGGTCTATGCCCTTCACACGCTAGGCATTTCCTATTCTAGGCATGAGTATGCATCACAAAATCTCATATGAAGGATTTACCTGTGTTGGTGAACTTTCGTGACTACAGGCCTTTCTTGCTGCTGACTTGCTTCATAGAGCACAGTCTTGCCAAATCCTGTCTATGAGAGACTCTATGATCTGTATTGGAAATCAGCACAAGCAGGTTGGCTCTGTGTGCGAGGATGAAAACAATCAACTTAAAGATTTTATAGGTTTTCTCGCGTTCTCCTTCATGGCTTCCCTTTTTTACTTAGCGCCATTTGAATGCGGAGAGCTCCGGCTGAGCTTCTGTCAGAATTACTGCTGCGAAACTCCCTTTATGCTCCCCAAGGCACTTGATCCGCTATTTATTTGGTGCAGGAATGTGCATATTATATCACTGTTACAGATTTTGGTGCCTTTGGGAGTACTATAGATACATCTCCACATATCAGAGGGAGACTTATCATCTTGCCTAACTAGGTCACATGCCTCCTATCTAATGACATTTTTGTACATGCGCATGCACCCAGGTAGCTTTGAGTTGAGTTGAATTAAATTAGATCTATTGCTGTAGCAAGTGGTGGCATAGTAGCAGGAGGTTAACGATACATAATTAGGTAGGGGTATCAGTGCAGTACAGGAAATCACTTGAATGACAGCCACAACAAGAGACACAACGCTCGAGCCCAGTCATAATACAGTAAAAGCAAGGAAAATTCCATCAGTATTCGCGGCTTTCACCGATATTGCACACATCGAATTCTCCAGTTTCCGCAATATCGCGCCGCTTCAAAGCTTCCCTGAGCTTCTTCGGTGGTTCCAAAACATCCTCTTCAGTCAATACCCACGTACCCCAGTGCATTCCCAGGGCCTTTTTACATTTTACATCCCTGAAAATGTTAACTGCATCATGGGGATCAGCGTGCATGGAGCTCATGACAAATCGAGGGTCGTACGCTCCTATTGGGATGAAACCAAGATCAAAGGGGCCTCGCAATAAGCCAACCTGCTTAAAAGCGGGACAATGGGGATAGTTATGGCCCGGGCCATAATCATCAACATCCTTAGGCAGTTCTGGAACAGCCCGATATCCGGTATCACTAATTACAGGATTAGCTTGGACTATGTTTAGTCGAAGGAGGGAGAGAAAACGTACCCGGCAAAATATACGTTAGATCCTCCAGACTGCACACTCCAGGATGCCCAAAGGGTCTTGGATCGATCCCATAGCGACCTTGCGCTGGTATGTTGGCAGGGAAGGCAGCCAATTCTAGCCAAAATTTCAGAAGGCCTACCAGAGCCCGCTCCAGCCCCTGATACTTCAGTTGAACCGGTTGAGGCCGAAAGAGTAACGTCCCTCTCTTCCCACCAGTCGAGCTCAGTCACGTTATGAATACCAGAGTCCAAAAACCATTTCTTATTCCCAAGTGGAGCAAAGAAGTGGCAGTTAGGATGGCGTTTGTGAATCTCATTTATGGTGGGATATGATAGATGATCATAGTGATTATGGGAAATCACCACAGCATCAATGAATGGGATATCTTCAATTTTGCATGGCATTTCCGTGTAGCGCTTAGGGCCTAACCAGCTGAACGGTGAGCAGCGGTCTTCGAACACAGGGTCGAACAGAGCTCTGAATCCCCCGGGGAATTCAACATAATAGCAAGCGTGCCCCAGCCATGTGGCCCTGAGTTTTGACGTAGATCTAGTGGGTAAGAATTCTGGCTTTTGAACTGGAACAGTGGGCGGCGTTGTATCGGGAACGTTTGCTGTTCCAGAAAACCTTCGTCTGCACGGCCAAAAAATGTAAGAGACCATTGCCAGATCTAGAGGGTAATTACGGTGATTACGGACTTCACCATTGTAGTAAATATTGTAAAGGCGGGCATTACTTTCCATGACCTTCAGTCATTGTCAGCGACATATAAAAAAGTGACATGACAGAACACTTACTCCCAGGGGTTAACGAACCCACCACCTTTCGCGTGGTGAATCTTAGAACCAGCATCATCTGGAATTGTCGATTGGCGAGGAGTGGTAATAGTGGTTGCATAAAGGACTGCCGCTGTGGCTGAAGCTGCAGCCATGGTCGATCAATTTTTGTTTGCTGGAATTAGTTACAGGGATATGTTTCTTCCTCTCTCTTCAACAATACCCAGGGACATGCGACTTCTTATGAACCCTCTCAGATTCCCCGGTCCACTCGGATGAAAACTTCAACTACGAACTAGCTAGCTGAATAGTAACAGGGCAGCCTTGCGATACGGTCTCGTCGGTCGGACTTTATGAACAATCTCCGATGTTTAGCTGGCTTAGATAAGCAGAAGAAGAACCGCCGGTGCCATATTGGGTTAGTCTCGGAGCTAACCTTGAGGTTGTTCGCCGACTTTGGGATTTTCTTCGACGACAAGGTCAGTTTCTGGCATGAAGTGCAGCCTCGACGTCGAAACACATGCTGGGCAAAGATGCTGCGTCTAGCTTCTCCCGGTCAGCGGAAACCAATGGAGCTGCAATTGACCCGTTATCTGCTGCTTCCTCCAACTTAAACCCCCAAGCAGCGAGACAGGATCTCTTGAAAGTTCCTGCACCTGAAGGAGATAAAGGACTGTTTGCTCAGCTTACGAGCAACCCTTTTTTCACAGCGGTATGTGGACATTGGAAGTCAGACTATATACAATATGCTTCCTCACAGCTGACCATAATTTCGTCTCTTAGGGTTTTGGCCTTGCAGGTTTAGGTGCTGGACTTACTCTTGCCCAACGGGGTGTCAGGCATGCAGCAATACTCTTCCGCCGGCGGATGCTCGTCGATGTCGAGATTAGCATTAAGGATGACTCATATCCATGGTTCCTAAATTGGATGACGCTTTACCAGCGATCGCAACTCACGAACAATGGGGTCAAAGCGGGCGCAAATACCAGTTATCTAAACAATTTCCTCAACAAGATCACCCCCGGCATGCGTCATTTATCTATGCAGACGGAAAAGGTTGAACTTACCAATGGAGCCATCCAAACACGTTTTGCACTTATTCCTGGGCCCGGCAAACATATTCTCCGATACAACAACGCATTTATATTCGTAAACCGAGTCCGAGAAGCGAAGTCGCGCGATCTCCAAACCGGGCGTCCATGGGAAACCGTTACCCTCACCACCCTCTACTCCCAGAGACACGTATTTGAAGACCTCTTCAGAGAAGCCCACCAATATGCAGAAAAATCCCATGAAGGGAAAACAGTCATTTACAATTCGTGGGGCACAGAATGGAGACAGTTTGGAAATCCTCGCCGAAAACGACCACTAGACTCTGTCGTACTGGATGCTGGAGTTAAAGAGAAGGTTGTGGAAGATGTCAAGGACTTCTTGGGGAGCGGATCCTGGTACTACGATCGCGGAATCCCTTATCGACGAGGATACCTTCTTCACGGTCCCCCAGGCACGGGAAAGAGCTCCTTCATTCAGGCCCTAGCTGCCGAACTGGATTATGATATCGCAATTCTCAACCTTAGCGAGCGAGGGTTGACAGACGACCGCCTTAACCATCTGCTTACGATTATCCCGTCCCGTACACTGGTGCTACTGGAGGATGTGGACGCTGCCTTTAGCACAAGACGAGTACAGTCGGACGATGATGGGTACCGTGGTGCAAATGTAACATTTTCCGGCCTGCTTAATGCCCTCGACGGCGTTGCAAGCGCCGAAGAGAGGGTCATATTCCTCACAACCAATCACGTGGAAAGACTTGACGAAGCTCTCGTCCGGCCTGGCAGAGTAGACATGACGGTGAGACTCGGAGAAGCTACAAGATATCAAGTCGATCAGCTCTGGCAAAGGTTTTACGGAGAATTTGAGAACTCGGATGTCTATAAAAAGATATTCCTCGACAAGCTTTGTCAGAGGGGGTTTATTGGAGATGAAACCGGCATGAAATCCGATCCACCAAGAGCAACTAGCGCTGCCGCTCTTCAAGGTTTGTTCTTGTATAACAAGGGAAACATGGAGGGCGCCATCTCGATGGTGGATGGGCTGCTTTACGACGAAGAGCCAGTCTCCGAATCGTGATCGACCATATGTACATTAGATATATGTAAATTAAATACTACCCTCTCAAGCCTCTTCTTCTCCCCCTGCCTCCTACAGGCGCACAGGGGATGTAACCTACTTTGAATCCTTTGTTCAACCAAAGAAAAATCCCAACCGCAGAAAAAACCCGCCATTTTCACCGCCTGACCAGGGATCACGTGCTGCCGGTGCTTTCTTTATTCTTCTGCAGCCGCCCGTCAACAATTCGATTTTTCTCACCTCAATGCATCCCGAGCAACACCGCCTGTCACGGCGAGGGTACAAGAGTGTTGGAAATACGGACTATGGAGCACACAAAGCAGACAATATTTCAAATGCAGTCCAATAATTCGGCGGGCTGAAGAGCTTTCTGCCAAGACGAGACCGATCATGTCGGGTCAAATCACAATGCGCAGCACCATCCCCTCGCAGAAATCGTCCTCCTAAGCGCTACAAATGTGACTAGATACAGGGGTCTAGGCCAATAGCAAGGCTTATCACACATTTTTCAATGCTGGACCTTCTTGGCCAGACTTCTTCAGGACCTGATGCTTGATGCGAATCGTCCAGGATTCTAAGCTCTGCCTGTAGAGGGAATTCGCAGAGCAATAATTTGAGGCCATGCGACTTGGCCACGGGCCAAAATTTCATGCGATATGATGGCATGGACAAGGCGGGGCTCTTCAATATCAGAACTTGGTGCAAGTCTCACCGCCCATCCACTGTCATTGGATGGTCTTGCATGAATTCCTGGAGCGAAAATCGTGGGTGGAGAGCCCTCGATGCTGGCGGCAAGCCATTGTGTTACTCGAGATGCTTAGTTGGTCGAGCATCGCTTGCCGTCTTGTTTTTTTCGCCCACCCAAATTTTATTTCCAGCGGGATGAAAATTCCGTATCCCTTGAAGGATTTGTATATTATATACTCCTTCTCCCACCCTATCTCTGTTAACTCGAGTTGTGGCGGTTCCTTGATATTCAGTTTTGACTCGGAGGTTATCATTTTTATACAACAATCCACCAGTCAAAATGACTACCTCTCAAGGACAGTTTCAGCTGTTCCCACCTACTCAGCCTCAGAATCGGCCAAACAACCCACCTAAAAAACATCGTAGGAGATCTACCAGATCTCCAACCGTGTCGCCAGTTCTTGAGAATACGAAATCTCCGGAACAAACTGAAGCGTTAATTCTAAAAATCATCGAGGACACCAATGCGGGTATCCCTTCGCAAGACACCCACCAGCACCAGTCAGGCGCCAAAAGTCCTATTGTGAGGTCTGCATCCTCAAACTCGCTGCGGAATTGGTTATCACGGTCCGGCTCGAAGTCCCCCTCCACCCAATGTTCTACATCGCCATCCTCACAGAGCAATGCCACTTCGTCTTCACCGAGCACGGCCCCCTCACTCTCCATTCCGCCAGTACCAGCACTAGGGCTCCATTTTGAAGGAGGCCGAAGAAAAGATACTGATACCAAGGCAGACACGAGATCGAAGTCTCCCACTGCGCCGATAGATATACCGGAGAGTAAGAGATCCATCGATGTGGTGCGAGGCAACATTTCACCGCCGCCGCCCGCTGCGAGTCCCCCGGTTCCGATGAGGTCAATATTCCCGCGTTACGATCCTAACATCCCCCTTGACCAACAACACTATTATCCAGAGGGGGGAAGGCCACAGTATATTGCACCCCGGGCGGTTTCACTACCTGAATATAAGCCTGGAAATGCTTTTTCTCGACATGGAACCCATAGATCACAGTCCGGAATAACTCCGATGGCGGTACCGTTGGAAGCTCTCGAGCAGCTATGGAATGTCACGAACGGTGAACAGCTTGATAACGAGCTCGATACTTACCACTTGCGTATGAAAAGGTGAGGAAGACGATCCAACCCTAGTTTTCTTCACTTGTGGTCTAATAAGGTTCCTAAATTAGGATTGATTCTCTTACATACACATTTGGGAGCGACTCCCTGCCATTCTACACTCTTAGTGCCAATTCCACGAATGATATTGAACTATATAAATCGCATCCGAGCAAAGAGAACACCAAATCACCGATTACTACCCTGAATTTCGGCGATCTTGAACCAGACAATGACTTACCAGTCCCTATTGCACTCTTCCCGAAGATGGCGGAAACTCAGGCCAGAGAGCAGTCAGCAGAAGTATCCAGGCAAGAGCAGCTATCTCCTTCACAAGCCGTCGAGGCAGAGAATGATGCCGTTAGGAGAGCCGAAGCTCAAGCAACTTGCACCCTAGAATGGCGCTCAGGGAAAGCCAGCTACAATCTTTACTACCAAGCACTAAAACCACGCAATACCAATAGATCGTCAGCATCGTGGAATGCAACTGACCGACCTGGGCTACTCCACGCATCAATATCCTCCCCATCTCGCCAGAGTACCAGCTACCATCCGACAATATTGATAACTATTCCAGAAGAAACCACAATCCGAATGCGCTCGGCCCATCCGAAGACCACCGGGCTTCCCTTGGTAGCCCTCGACTTAGAGAGCGCCACCTTATCGATCTTTGCCAGTTCCATTCTTCCCAGAATCCCATCGTTATACAGTATTGATACATTAGTCTCTGCAATCGTCACAGTTGCCCTCACAAATGAGCCCACAAGGGCAGTGATGGCAAAAATGGACATCTACGAACCTAAAGCGGAAGACTTTCCGGATCCATACCGTTCAGGGCCTAATTCCCCGAGACCTTCTGGTAGCTCCTTTCAACGTTACGCAGGAAATCTAGTTACAACCCCGAGCCCGACAGAGCGGAAAGAGGCGGAACAAGAAGCCTCGCTGATGAGACAAATTCGATCCCAAAAGTCTACAGACAGAATCAAATTCTCCTGGCCCTGGAAGAGGTCTCGGATGGAGGTGAAAGAGATCGATCTTGAAGCTAACCTCGCCAAAAAGTCAAAAATGAAGGAAGAAGCTAACGCCACCAGCAATCATAACAACAATACTTCAAATAATGGCAACAATACGAAACCTCCAGTCTCCAGCTCCATGGAAGTCGGAAGATACCGAGACCTTAATGCTCTCGGCAATTCACACGCTAGAGAACAGCTCCCCAAACCAACCCAAGCTGCGCTGAGGTTTCTGTTTTGGATTTTCTCCCTCGTTGTCTGGGCTCTTTCCAGGTCTGTGAAATTTTTGGCTTGGATACTAGTCCGGTCAACGCGGTGTTTAAGCAGCAAGAAAGCATGAGTCTTATGGATGGGTGGCGAAAATGTTTTGAGATAAAGAGGAGTAGACACAGGAGATAGTTTTATCTTGCAAGATACCCAAGCTAAGGTGTTTTTTTTATTTTACTTTCCTTGTTTTATTATCATTACGCTTTTTATCATTTCTTTTTTCTCCTATTGCTTATTGTTCTTTCTATTATTATTTTCCAACTTGTACTGTATATATGTGTAACCTGTTCCTGGTTTTCCCTGCTGCCATGATTTTGATACCTGTGAACGAAGAACATGAGAGAAACACAAATGACGAAATATGACTTATTGTTTACAACCCCTGGCGGGCTTTAACTATGGATTTTGAAAATATCCTTTTCCATTGTCTCATACCTTTTCTTCTGTTGAAAGATTGGCTCAAAATACTTCCGACTCTGTAAGTGACCTGTCAATTCTCGCTGCGCCACCACATCTTTTCTCCCGCGCAAGCCACCATTTGCCACAAATGGCTTGATATCAGGTATGGAGCATGGAGTTGCTATGCGAGATAAGCTTCATAAGTGGATAGGTAATTTTGAACTAAGAGATCGAAGTTTATAACTCTACCGATTTCAGGCTAGCAATACTCCGTACTAAAATTAGAGAGAAAAAAAGTAATAGTGTCCAATAGAGTGATACCGTTCCTGCTGCAATGCGTCTATTGTCCCCTATTTAACATGACCCAAAAAGGAAGGAGGAATGATAGAATGTGTACAAAGGAAGAAAAGAAAAGAAAAGAAAAGAAAAGAAAATATACGATGTCGAAGGAGAGAGGGAGATCAACTTGATGAAAAGAGATAAGGGGGGGGAAAGTAGCCCCGTATTAGAGCTGTCTCTAGAAAAAAAAAATAAGATAGACGCGCTCTGTTCTATTCCAAAACTTAGTGGTAGGAAACGCGAAAGGAAGGAGGATATGAGGGCCCGCAAGGGGCGTTCTTCCAAGGAAA
This sequence comes from Arthroderma sp. MBC 929, assembly GCA_030789285.1. Classification (NCBI taxonomy): domain Eukaryota; kingdom Fungi; phylum Ascomycota; class Eurotiomycetes; order Onygenales; family Arthrodermataceae; genus Arthroderma; species Arthroderma sp. MBC 929. The sequence goes on along the minus strand of JARJUX010000034.1, from coordinate 32,072 downwards.
AGTGGAAGAGAAAAGTAGTAATGATGGATAAAATCTGCAACTGTAATGATAAGAGAGGAAGTGAAAGAGGAAATAAACGAGACCCAGGAAGAAAGACAAACGCCGACCGCCACTAGGCCCAACCGAAAAGCGGTAGAATGCATGCTCGCTGCTTGAAAGCATACCCTAAAAAAGTAATTATGGGAATATAAGAAAAAGTTGGTAGAAGAATAAAAAAAATAATAAGAACACTTAGGGAAAAGCATAGACGAAAAGAAAGGGTATAGTTAGAGATGTCATTTGAAGGTATGGTTTCTCAAACTCCTCCAAGCTCCAGGTAAAGGGCTAGTAGCACCCGTGCTAGGACGGCCGTCAACATCAGTGCGGACTTTTCCCGGGCCAGCCAGAAGGGATAGGCGCTCTTTGTCCTGTCTGATTGCGTGTCTCCTGGCAACCCTCAGAGACTCAACACGAGCCTGCGACATTCGAAAGCGGCGCGCAAAACATTCATTCATAAGCATGTTCGCATCGATAGTTTTCTTCGGGGCAGTTTGTACAACTTGGAAGATCTCCATGGGGTCACTTAGAGCATAGATCTCGCGTTGGCTGAGGCGGAAAAGCGAGAGGGCAACGCGGAAAAAGGTTCGAGAGCCTTCGTAGAATAGAACGTCCCAGACGCGCAGGGTGGACTCAAATGGCAGGCTGCTGATGAACATGGACATCAACCAGTTCGTCAGGCCGAGGGTGATATCGGGGAGGCGGGTAGATGTGGTGATGGCGGGGGGTCTCGATTTGGGCGTGGTAGGGGTTGAGCTAGCAACCTTTGTGTAAACGACCGGAAGCGCTTCTTTGAGTGCGACCATAAGAATCCAGAGGTCGGCATTGGCGCCTTCGAGGCTTATCTCGTGGGTGCCGGGGAGAAATTCGGAGGTAACTATGTGGAGCATCCAAAATGCTTTCTCTTCCGGGAGGAAAAGGAGTAGGAGTCCAGTGATGAAGTTTAGGGATTGGGTATAGCCTATTTTAGGATTATGTTTTGAGAATGCATATAATACACGGCGGAGAGTTTGAATGATAGGTGTTTCCAAGTTTCCTGAGCCATATTTGAGGTTGCTGCTACCGCTACTTGGGGAAGTCTCGGGCTGATCGGTCGGATCAGGCTTGAAGTGAATATTATCTGGAAAGGTTCGATGTAAATCTCTCTCGATATGCTCTTTGTCATCGTCCATTGGAGTATTTTGGGCTTCCTCAACAAGCCGCTCGTAGACACCGGGGTTTCTACTCATATGTTCGTGGCCCCCTGCATACCAGAACCACACAGCCCCGCGGAACTCAGGAGGTACACCTTTCCTAACGAATCTTTTCATCTTAGCGGAGCGTGGAGGAAATGTAACGGGGTTTGTCTCCGAAAGTCCACTGTCCCGGAGGAGAGCTAACCACTTTTGTCTCCGAAGGTCTGTATACCGAGAATATGGGTCGTGCCAGGCGTCGAACTGATCGACCGTTATATGTGGTGTGGATTTATGAAAGCCATACTGGTCTCGTAGCTTTGTTACTGGTACTAGGGCTGGAGGCTGTGTATCGGCAGGAATTCCACTTAATATCGGCTGCTTGTACTCATTCAAATTCTCCGTGGAAATTGGCGGAAGGGCCTTGGGTACATCAGAATTCTTGTTCTCATCTGGTAGCATAAATTGTGTAGTCTCAGGAACTGCATCCGCAAGTTTAGCATCGCCAACCGAAGGGTCTGGCGCCTTTAGCTTTTCCTGCTCCCCCCGATTCTCCAATTCTTCGTTTTGCTCCAGTCTCTTAGGAGGATCATCCGTGAACCCGTCCAAATACATGTTAATTGCGTCATCAACACTCATTCCCCCATCCTCCTCAGATGTATCTGGCGAGGCCTCTGTGACAGAGCTAGACTTGGTTGCAATGCTGCTTCTCTCGGTTCCACTCACAGGTTCGATGCTAGACGTCCCTGTCATAACAGATTGGGAACTTGTTCGAGCAGGCGAATCGAGGTGCAGCTCAGGAGAGTAATTTTGACGATAAGGCCTAGTCACAATCGGAGGAGCAGGTGACGCCCGCAGGGGGGACCTGTCGCCTGGGTACGCCTGGTATCTTCTCGCTCGCACATTTGGCATTGAGGTTGAGGTCTTTAAGGAGGGGTTCGGTGGTTGTTGAGGCCTTGTCGTTCGGTAAAAGGGGGTGCCATTCTCAAATGGCAAGGGAGGAACGTGGTCTTCTCCCCCAGGAGGAAATTTCATAGGCGATCGAGGAGTGGGGGGAGCGTTGGGAGAGTAATATGCGTGTGGAGAATGGTCTGGTCTCGCGCGACGACCGTGAGCAGATGGGGACGGTGGTGTGACATTGCGTGGGAGGGACGAGCCACGCGGAGGAGGAGGTTGGGTTGATATTGGAGCTATAATGGGCGGAGGTATAGGGGAGCGGACATTGGTAGGTCGTTTGACGAAGTCATCGCTGTAACCGCTCTGTTGCGAGACCATGACCAGGCATCAACTATGTTCCTATTCGGGGACATTTGCTTTTACCCCTCCCGGTTCACTTTTTTCTCACGGCGCCTCCGGCACTGGTTCGACTCAACGTGAGGAAACGGGAGGGCGTGCTGTAGAGGACTAGAAAGGGATTGTGGCTCCTGGAGAAGTAGGTCGGGTCCAAACGAGCGTAAACTTCTGTCATAGGTCGGTTAACGCTGTATTGCAGTTACCGATGGAGAATAAAGAGATATTGAACGGTTTTTCGCAGTGTTTGATGAGAGAATGTGCGGTAGCATGGCGGGAAATTTCCAGCGCCGTTCCTCTGATTCAAAGAGTGACAGGGCGGAGGACGAGAGCGAGCTTTCCGGAAGCCGGTTAGAAATAACAATCCAAGATCAATTGGAGGCGAGTTTTGCCTTGCAGGCTACCTGGAGGCGACGAGGAAGAGAGAACAGGCGTTGAGGGGCTGGGATTGGTGCCCTGAAGCTGGAGAAGTGAAGTCGGATCGTATTTGAATTTCACATTTTGGTCGGTGAGGCTCTTGTCCAATTAAAGCCCAGCCTAAAACACACCAAAAGCTCACTAAGAACAACCCACAGCAAAACGATGACCCGCATTCCCTCAACAGCCATGGAGATTTTCATGCAATGTCGAGCATGAAGCAGAGGAGCTTCAGAACTAGATACCTGCGATGTTATTCGCAGAGTTCGCAGATACATAATCCGAACTGTGGTTATCTGGTGGGGTTGCCCACCAAAAAACATCATGCTTTACCACAAACACGACGAAAAGATCAATAATTTGTTTCGCTTTTGTGGTTGTTGTTGGAGGATACAAAGCCTCGTCGTCTAGGTGAGATTCCTTGCTTCTTCGACGCAGGAACAGACATGATCCCTTCCCACCCCCTGTTCTGCATCGTACAACGCCTGCCCAGTTTCTACCTGTAGTTAACTTGTCAGTAACCTCAAGTTTCAGCCTCAGCTATACATAGTTACGGTGCATTTCTGTCGCCCAGAAAACCATAATTCTTCGATTAGATACATGTATTATCTTTTTACCGGTCTCTTGGTCGGTCACACTTTATTGGGTGAAGGGAATGGTGACAGCAACTCGGGTGTGAATCAGTACGGAGTAGTATGAAGTTCATTAACATTCCCCTTCCAGACGTTGTAAACATCGTAACTACTTCTTCTCTCAATAGCCCTGCCTCATGGAATAGAAGCTCTACGGCCACAAACCCCATTAAGTCGGCAGGCTTTTTAGTCTAGTTGGAAGGACTTGTGTTGGTGTTGCTCTTAGTTTTGTTGTTACTTTTTTCGAGTCTGTCTGGGATCTTCAACAACCATAATCATGACTTTCTATAGTATGAAATGATACACATAGGCAAAGAACAGATGTATCATCCTGGGAAAGAAAGGCTGAATGTGTACGCTCAATATTGGTCGGCAATCCTCATGAGGCTCTGCTGCTACGAAGACCATTGGCTGGCGATGATAGGAATTAAACTGTTTGAACATATGCATGCATGTACCCGAAGATATCTTCTTGAGGCTTGGGTTAGGTTATTCCCACATGCTAGACAGCCCACTAATATAAGAAGCAATGTTCGCCGTTTGATACTGTCCATGTTAAACAAGTCCTCTGGGCATGTGGAGTTTCTTTTGCGGGAGACACTGCGCATGTATGTACATCACATATAGGCTGATCGCCGAGGCCCAATCCCCAATTCAAGGAACCTCTCCGCACGGGGCCCGAAATATAGAGAGTGTCTTCCTCTCGATCTGATTTTCTAGATCTTTGATGAGAGGTTCAATCCCTCTTTACAAGACGCGACTGTTACCAGGGGAAAGACTGTTAGTTTATACAGATGGATAGACATTCTGTAAGCGTCAGTGTAACATCCCCAGTCCCAACACCGCATCTATATGCCTCGATTCATTCCCAGGTGAGCTCATAGCCTGCAAACGGTGCTCAGAGAGAGATTTGAGATGAAGAAGAAAGAAGGTTAAAAGATGCTTGTTTTTGCCAAGACGCGGAAGACGCCACTAAACCACAAGCGGCATGGACCAACAATTTTCAAATGACAGAATAAAGAATCTTCATCTGCTTGCGTGGCCCCTTTTATCACCACTTTATGCACCAGCCTGTTCCCAACAGTCCGCTATGCTGCTATCCCGCCATGCAGGCTGTCACAAAGTGCCCAGACAAGTATAGTTGGGGGTTGGGCCAGGGGCTTGAACGATGATAGGTAGTTTACCCTTGTGTTGCTGCCCGCTCAGTTCAGTCTCCCGCCTGCCTAGCTGAGGCACGACCTTCATTCTCTGGTATTATATATATATGAGTCAAGATTTGGTACCTGTCCCTTCGGGACCGACATTGAACATGCCAATCTATACGTTTTAAAGAAGCAGGGCAATGGCTGATGACGTTTCCCTGTGTTCCCGTCCGCCCGTCAAACCTCTGGTTAGAAACATAGGGATGGAGTCCTTGTGCCACCTGAAATATGATCAACGATGACGATCAAACACGGTTTTCCGTGGCTTCTCGGCCACAGTGGGGCGCTTAATTCACCCACCAGAGCCAACCATTGGACTTTCTCCAGCATTCTTTATCCACTTCTTTGCTTTCAGCCGAGTGAAACTCTCCAGGCCCTTCCATCTCTGCTCCACGGACCTTCAACATGCTCAGGGCTTTTGTGGCTCTCGCACGCGTGTTCTCTTTGGCTTTGGTCCAAAGGGGAAAAAGAAATTCGTTTCTTTCTGTTGGTTGCCATCTCGACTATTTTCTTTTTCTCTCAGTTTCCTTTTTCTTTAACCGTGTTAGGTTTGGGTGGCGTCTCTCGTCGAGCAAATGTGTGTGCTCTCTCTCTGCCTAGCCATTCACGTACATGTTGACGGAGCCCAAGTTCGAAGAAGTGACCTACACGTGATCCTGCGTCTGAGGAACATGTACTTATTGTACCCGGCGCTGACTAGTGCGGTGGATATCAAAGCCCAGAAACCGCGGAGTCTTCGCAGGTCGACTCCGTGCGATTAACGGTGCTGTCGCTGAGGCGGGTGAGAGATCAGCCAATAATCTCGGCCCAACGCTAGACTCGTCATGCATATGCTTGCGACAGTCTTCTCATGCGCAATGGGGGAATGTAAAAGGACTTTATAGTTTGTCGAAGGGGGGAGGCACTCGGCTGCGATTATTTACATCCAGCCAGCTCACCAAAGTTTTTCTTCTTTCAAAACCACTTTCACTCCTTTGGAGGAGCTTTGCAATACGGAAAAGCGTACGAGGTCCTCCTACACTTTCTTCCACCTTACTCATTCCATTCCTTCATTTTTTATCATTTTTTTATTATTTTTCCCTGTGCTTCTCTGCCCTGATCCATTCCTTCATTATATATTATTTTCTTATATCGTCATTCCCTACAGCCACTTTTCATAGACACGAACAGATATTTTCTACATCCTCTTCGCCTTCCCTTGGAACTTGGACCTATTTATAACTAATAGAGATGGATTCAAAACCGAAACCTCCAAAGCCGTTGATTGATACGGCTTGGGCAGATGTGCGTCTAGAACACCTGCACCCCGTCATTCTTGATTCTTTTACGTACAAAGGCAGCGCTGATGCATGATCGAATATCTTGCCGTTTATTAGGGTCTTCGTGGAATCGCTTCTCTCTTAGTTGTATCTAGTCACACCACTCTCTGCTTTGCCCGGGGTGTCGTTCCTCCTGCTCAAGGCCAAGATGGACCCATCACCCTCTTTCAAAGGCCGTTCCTACGTCTAGTCGGCCAAGGCAATGCCGCTGTCGCAATCTTCTTCATATTGCTTGGCTTCGTCAACTCCATCAAAACTATACAATTATCGAGAGCAGGTTATACGCAAGATGCCGTGTCATCGTTGGGCACGGGATTATTCAGGAGAACAGGGAGGCTGGTATTCCCTGCCGCTCTCATGACCGCAGTATCATGGTTATGCTGCCAATCTGGACTATACAACTTGGCCAGAAGAACCGATGCATACTGGCTACAAGTCACATCCGCTCCCATCAGTAGCTCCTGGGGTGAAGCTATCAAAAGTCTGGGATGGGAAGTCGTGGCGACATGGGTAGTTGGCGAGAACTACTATGATCAGCCACAATGGGCTTTGTACTACCTATTCAAGGGATCCTTATTCATTTACCTAGTGCTGCTGGCCACCACACACGTTACACCCCCCTTTCGGCTAACGGCCGAGATACTTCTCTATGTATGGAGTTGGATTTCAAACGACAGTGAGTATAATATTTATTGATACATTCATAAAGTACCTGGCTAATTAAAATCCATAGGCATCGTGAAAATCAACATCTTCGCCGGAATGATCCTTGCGGAGCTCTCATTTTTTCCTCCACCCAAAGCAAACTCCAAAATCGCCGCTGCCATCCCCTTCGGCTTCGCAATACTTGGTCTATACTTATGTTCTTTCCCCGACAGCTTTGCTGAACAAGCACCTTGGTCGCGCCAGCTCGTATACCTAGGCTATCGCATATTCCCCGTCGGCGGCCTGCTAGGAAGGTGGTGGCCCGGTATCGGCGCCCAAATACTGTGTTTCTCCGTCCTATATTCACCAATCATGCGTCGAGCGCTATCTTCCAGATACCTACAATGGATTGGTGGGTTAAGCTACGCAATCTATCTCATCCACGGCACCATGATGCGAACCGTGATGACATGGCTCGTCTTTGGCCCTAATGCCCTGTTCGGAGTCACCTTGAAGGACGTTGGAGTTACAGACCCGCAACACCAACATCTAGTCCCGCAACCTCGCCCCGCCATGCTCGCAGTAAGACTAGCAGTATTCGCAATCATCTTGCTTGCGACCGCTAATCTATGGAATAACAAAATCGAACCCATAATCGGTTCCGCCACGGCTAAAATCGAAAGGGTCTCTCGAACATGGGGGAGAAGTAACGGCTTCTCTGCTGGACGAGGGACATTCAAGGACAGCCTTTTACCCACCGCGATAAGAAAGGACTAAAGCGACATGCTTCTGGATGACGGCCGACTTACTCGTTGGTCGTGAAGCCAAGCTTTTTTTTAAACGATCATGAACTCACCACCATTCCTGCGCTAAACCTTAAAAACATACAACATCCTGGTCGCGCCCACGAGAGAGTTTGGAAGGCAGAAGGCGGCATTCGAGTACATGGTCGACCGACGGTATATCCATCCCAGCAGTGCATGCGGCGTTGGGGTATATATGTACACGCTACACCCTATATGCAGGTTGAGCGTGGGTCGTTACTTGAAACACACTGGTGCCTGTCATACCTTCCAGACCGAGTGTGTATGGCGTTGGCGCACTAGTTAGATCTGTGATTTATATCATCGATCGAGTCCTAGCATAGGCATCTGCTAGGTGGAAGGCCATCCGATCGCTGGCACGAGCTTCGCATTGCATCGGCGCCAACGGATACAGGTACAAGGGAATTTATTACCATATTTCGCGGATATAGAATCCTCCTCCACAGCGGTTTAGAGGAGAGCAGGATATAGAAACATTCCTCCCCCTTAGCTATCATTTACCTGATTCTATGTATTTTTTCACCTTTAGAATTGAAACAATCGTTCTTTCATGAAACACAGATCATCAATCTCCAACCCCGTTCATATCACCATTTAGACTCCACCAAGTCTTAAGAGTAAACAATAAAGTAATATACTGGTAAAAGGAAGACAGGAAACATGATTCGTAACCTCGTGAATGTGAAACAGAAAGAATAGGTAGGCAGACTTAATCTCCTACCATACCATGCCATACATAGCCCGCATCCATCTGCCAACCACTTCAACCACAACCGCCCCCCATCCCATCCCATTACACCATATCATATTCTCACATCAATAGAATCTATTTCGGCACCTCCACATTCGCCCACTTGCGCGTCCACTCCCTTGCAATCTCCACGTACCGCGTATGATCATTATTATACTGTTCCGCAATCCGACCCTCCACCGCATCATCAGGCATGGGCTCAACAAGAAGCTGTCTTGCAAATTCTAACACGGCATGGATCTTCGACGAGGGTTTCCATTCATCTGACTTTAGCATGCCCAGACACATCGTCCCCTTGTCGTCGTTTGTGACGTTTGGATGGTAGATTTTAGTCGCGAAGGAGACAGTGGGTGGTTTGAATGGGTAGTCGGTCGGTAGGGTTAGGTTGACAAGGAATGTTCCACCCTGTGAATCGAGGAGAGTAGGTATTGTTAGTATAGAAGGGGGATAATGGTAGGTTGGATATATATAGGTGGATGGTGCTGGATAGGAGGGAGAGACGGTTCCATACTTCATATGGAGAATCTTTAGGTCCGCTCATGTAGACGTTCCATTTATACAGGTTTGATTCATCGGCCAGTCGTACGGCGATTCCATCTGGGGGGGTCTCCATGAGCTCACCCAGCTCCTGATGGGTTGTGAAACGAGTCAGTTATAAGTTCGCTTTTTCTGATATTTTTTCCAGGCATTATCCAATTGATAAATGATGCTGGCGTTGATTTACCTTGGAAATCCTCTTCAGGCTGCCCATCGTGTGATATGCGTGTTTCTAATGGCTCTCAGAGAGAAGGGAGGCGTTGGATTGAGATGAGGGGTACAGATAGCGGGTTGACTGAAATGAGGGGGTTGAAATCGAGGCTGGCTAAAAGTGAGATGGACTTTTCTGCTTCTTCTCGCAGTAAGTAAATCACGTAGAACAGAGAAGCGGATATCAGTCTAGTTTTATGTTCTCTGGTTGATGTTTGTTAAGAAGTTGGTGGGATTGAAGCTGGGAGTTTGTCCTGGCAAGCTTGGGTCGAGATGCTCCGCAATTTCTTATATATTAATTAGCGCTTTGGAAGGAAACACGGAGATCTAGGCCAATAGGCTTCTAGAATTGTGGCTTTTGCCAACCTTCGGTTTACTATATTTTGTTTACTGTTGGAAGTTGCTAGCTTCAGTCTGATATAGCAGAGCTCAATGCTTCTGCCTAGGTAAGTCATTGAGTCTGTTCAGGCTTAGAGCTCTTGCTTTGGCATCTAGATATAAAACAAAACTCCGAAGCGCTCACGCTGTAAAGATGTCCAACACGACTGTTCTGGTTTAAACAGTCCAGAGAATGAACATACAATCAGATAGAAGGGAAATTGCACATTTTTTGAATCTGCTTGTCAAAAGGTAGATATGGTTTCACCCGTCTATTCTCGCTGTAATATCACCATCAAGCCCATGACACCCAGCAACACCGTCTTCATCCACGGATGCTCGCTCAGCATGATCGTCACATATCCGACACTAGGGATATACCCTCGCACACTCCCTACAAGATCTGCCTTGCGGTCTAGATAGTCTTGTCCCCGCGCATACAGTTCCGTATCATCAGCCATGTTATTATCTCCCTTCGTAAGCAGCTTGTGCGAAACAAGCGACGGCGTCAAAAGTCCAGGTCTACCCACAGATAACATGTCAGTCACAAGAGTAAAACCGGGCCAAAAAAGAGAACAAGAAACTCACGCAGCCTCCTTCTCAGCAATCGCAACCTTCTTATTCTTCCCCTTGCTCTTCTTTTCCTCTCCCTCCCCGTCCCCAAACGCCCTCACGACCCGATGCACGATCGGAATATCCTTTCCACGAACATTATAAACCACAATCTCTCCTACTTCCGCTCGCGGACTCCGGTTCCATAGAAATAGTAAATCTCCCCGTTGAAACGCCGGCTCCATGCTGCCTGATAACACCACGACGATCGGAGAGGGCGAATTAGTATATACCGAGAGGCCTTTCCACATCATAAAGGCCGTGGACAGGACGAGCGCGAAGTTCAGCACCTGCGTTAGGGTTTGGCGCATGTTGGAGAGGTGGGGGGAGATGCTGGACAGCATGGTGATGGTCGGAGGTAGGGATTGGAGCTGTAGAGAGTTTTTTCGGCTACCGATTGTCAATTAAGGGTTTGTAGGCAGGTAGGTAGGGAGAGAAATGAATTTGTTTGTCGCGTCGAATTGTCGATTGTAGGCGCGAGTTTGATTCGGGATGGAGCTAGCTGTCAAGGGTGCATTTGTAAAGGTTGTTCATTAACGGGAGAGGGCGAAATCTGTTGAAATATGATATATTCTGAATGCAAGCTTTATATCATCGGCGCATGATGGGTTGGGTGGGTGGTTTGCGCGAGCCGTTGTTGCTATGTTGCATACCTGTCCAGTTTTGAGTTGTAGCCAGACCATCGAAAAATAGCTGCATGATGGAGAAATTGTCGGGTTTGCTTGGCTTAAGCCACAACAACCTCACTCTTTACTTACAGTGTACCTATATAGGTTACGCATTATTCTTCTTGTATTATATTGGGAGAAAGAAACAAATATGAGGTGGCCGAATTTCTCAATTTCTATTATTTCTGATCACCTAGCATTCATGAAGCAGCTTGGGCATAGCCAGACCTCATCCTCCGCGAAAGAGCAGATACCATGGCAGGCTATTTGACAGTCTAGACTAAAATCAATTAAGATCAAGCAAAGGGTTAAGGAAATTCGTTGCGAAAGACGTCGCAGACTTGTGGGTGGGTGTTCCTTTGGGAACGTTGGCGGTAGCAAATTGTTAGTTGAACAAAACAGGAGGGGGGAAAGGGCGTCGATATTAAAAGGATGGTATAAACCAAAAACTGCGCGGCCGACCTCGAGAGAAATGAAGTTTGCCCGTTGTTAAATCAGGTTGGAGAAAGAAAGCAAAGTAACGCAAAATTTCCACTCGGCTCTTTTCCTTCTTCGTTATATTGAACATTCTGGTTTAGATTATTCGAGCCGATGTTGTTCGATATGTTATGTGCGACCTACTGTATTACATGGCTTTGGGGGATCGATGGTTGTTGTTGCTGCTATTGCCCGCTAAAAGTAAGTGTCTGGTAGGTATGGATGGTAAAAAAAGAAAGAATATGCAAATTAGCCCCAACGGTCAAGAAAAGTCAAGAGCCATACCTGATCTCCACGATGTCATCAATGTGATTGCACATTGCCACGAATAGGTCGAAAAACAATTTGCCACCATTTTCCATTTCCATCTGCATGGTTCCACTTCTCTTGAATGTCTTGCGACTCCGAATGATCAGAGCTAGAAAGTGAGCGCGAAGTCGCGACTCTGAGTCCGGCGTGCATTCGTATGTATAGCGTGCTGAACGGAGTATCACATCGACTGGGATACCGGCTTGGAGACCTTGCTTTCTTAGTGCAAGTTTTTTCAATTCCTCCAAGCCATACTTCTCAGCAGCGCAGTATACGGCGGTATCTCGAAGAAGATAGTCGCCAACGCCAGAATGAAAGATTGTAGCCTCGATAGATCCGCGGCCACCGTTTTTCAATGCTTCCTGGGCGCCCTCGAGGTGCCAAGAGTTGCGACGCTTGTTGTGCAACAAGCGTGGATAGTAGTCACCCTTGTAAAGGTATTCGAGGACACATGAAAATACCTCAGGTTCTCTAAACGGGCATTAGATACGGTGGACTAGAAATGGGCTGCTATAAGACAAAAAGAATCACGTACTCATTCGGTAGGCATATCTGTTTCATACCATCTTCAAACATTTGGTTCCTGATGGTGGTAGCAAAGAAAGGAGACAAGGATAGCACATCCTCATGGGCAGCGAAGAGCCGGTTTTCACCACCAACCACGAAAGTGATGATGGGGCTTGTAAGCTTGTCACTACAGTGCCAGATTACTCGTCAACCACTGAAAGCTTAGGCATGAGACAAGGTCACAGATTATACTAACCTCTCAGCCGGTGAATTGTCCAATCTTTCCTGTAGCCTCTGCTTTGTATGGTCACGGTAGCTCTTCTTGGGTTGCTTGACAGATTTACCCGCCCGGTCCTTCGAGGTAAAAGACCGTTTGAACATGATGTCGATGCCAAGAGCGTAACCTGTGGATTCCAGTAAAGGAACGGCGACGAAGGCAGCAACAGAGACCGAGAGCGGAAGAAACCTTGAGGTTATTTATAGGGTAAAAGGAGTGGATGGGGTTACCAATTCAAAATTGACGCTGCACATGCACGTACATAGCACTGGAGCCCTGGAAAGCCCTCCCAAGACGTCGTCTGCCTATATCAATTCTCCAAAAGAGAAGAATGACAACAGCAAAGACAGGATCCTGAAGAAGGCCTTTGCAGCACAAGAGAATACACGAAAAGTGTTGTCCCTGTGCGTAGCTTGTCTGGTCAGCCCTGTGAAGCGTGAAGAGAAGAAAAGAAGAAAGAAGAATCGAAGTGGGAGAAAACGAAGCTGATGATATGCTCGCCTGAGTAGCGTGGTCATGTGATACCCCAGATGTGCCGCCAAGGGTTGATGGGGCGGAGCTAAATATATAAACTGGGCTCAAGGCAGCCACCAAACAAGCCACATGGTAGGCTGGAAGGGCAGCCCGAAGCAGGACAAGCAATTGGTAGTTTGTCCTCCCTCTTTATGCTTTGAAATCAAAACTCCCCGGGATATGTTAAGGATGAGTCAAAAAACTTCAGGCCTCCCAACTCTTGCGGCCTGACTTTTTGACCCTGAAAGGTTTAGATGCGGCTCGGCACCCGCACAAGCTTATTTGGTGGGTACCGAAAGTCTGCTCGCCATCTGTGCACCTTTCCACCACACCAACTCAGCTTGGTTTGGTTAAGGGTCTGACACGCTTATGGATGCCTCATATGCAGGATATACTGTATGCCTTAAAGGCGCACTTCTCGAACCACCATTAGTTGAGAGATTCAGACGCATTCACCCGTGACGTACTTTCCCAAGGCAACTACTGGCCTACGTAACCGATGACTGTCTGCCTGCGACAACGGTCATGGAATTTTTTGGTTGGTGTTGTGCACTCTAATATACGTATGTATGCCTACGTAGGCATCTAGTTCGCATGACGCATGGCGTATGGAGAGGGCGCTCGCTCTCCCACAAAATTGGCGTTAACCCAAGAGTGGGGGCGAATACTCTAGAGAAGTCGAAGTCAACAGAGCTGTAGATAGCAAAACACGGATATCTAACATTTTGAAGAGACGAGGAGCAGCCCCTACCGACTTGCTTCCCGGGTGCACCCATGCGACTCTATACTTCGTGAAAACTATCTCCCTCCGGAGGCACCCCCCAGCCAGAATTAACGAATACCACCATCTTGGTTTCTCCTTGTTTTTTCAATCAGCATTACCAACGCCCGCTACTCCAATTTCGTACAATCAAACCACCTTAGTTATCCCAAATATAACTGAAATGATGTCTTGTGTTAGATACAAGTCCGCGCAACTATCTTATTGAAATTTCGACGGCGTATTATGGGATTCAATACAGCAAGGTTCAAGCAATTGAAGAGTCTCTGCAACAGAAGAGGAAAAGTGATGAGCAAGGGTACACAATCAACAACCAATTATCGAACAAATCGCCATTAATATACCTCCGTCGCATTGTAAAAATAGAAATAGGTTCCTAAAGATAAAGGTTGTGTTTCGCGCATTTGTGATTCCATGGTGTCAGGGGCAACCGCTCTGCTAAGAAGTCAGCTAAGTTCATTTTTGACCTGATGTTGCAGTAGGAAAATAGAAGTATATCCTGAAAATTTATATATTCTTCAGGTGTTACTATCAACATATGATTTTTTTTTTCTTTTTTTTTTCTGGGGGAGATCGGTTTCCACCCGCCATGAACATCAAATACCACTCTCGACATGACTTGTGACCATTCAAATAAGACGATGTCTTTCGAGGGTACAAGATAACTGAAATAAGCCTGAAAACGTAGCTGTTCAACCTCTCAGTCAACCTCTTGCGCCTCTTTCCCCTGGGAGGTTGTTTGTGCCCCTCACATGATCTGGGTTGTAGAGTTCCGGTTCGGGTTTAGCTCCCGCCGTCCCAAACCAGTTCGGCGGTTGCGTCGGCTGACATCACCATCTCCAGAGGATGCATCCTGATAACTACCCTCCTTTGTTTATAGCGCCTTTGTTCTTTGGAAGTACGCGAAATATTGTTGTGGAGTAAAGCGTTTATATTATAGCTTTTAAGATACCCTATTTTTATTTTATTTTGGTTCATTACTGCGCCTTGGATAAGCCGAGGGACGAGGCCGCTTTTTTGGTACTCTCAAAATGGCAATGCAATATATCAAGTATATCAAAGATAAAACCCAGAGACGAAAGCCATCATCAAAAAGTCATGGCCCCGTGTTGACAGAGGAAGATGAAGCCTTTCTATGCAGTGTGGCGACTTCGCCTCCTAAGGTCAACGAGTCGGTACGATCCGGTGGCATGGATGCGGAACTAGGACTACCGAACGACGGGCAAAATGCTCCACTGCCGTGGTCGCCAACGGATGAGGAACTAAAGCAGTTGGCTGATGATTCAGGATCCAAGAGCAAACCTTCTCCAGGGCCTGTTAAAACGGGCAAGTTGAGGCAAAGCATTTTAAGTTGGATGAAGAAGGACGGGCGCGCTAAAGCCGATAAAAATTCAAAGGTTTGCATATCACGAGCTATGATACTGGTTGGCGGTATTTTTGACTTGGATTTTAATAGGCTGCTCAACCATCAGATGGTTTGAACGATGGTACCACTATCGAACGTACCCCAAGTCAAGATAAAGCAGCAACCAGGGATGAGGAAGCAGCAGCAGCAGCAGCAGCAGAAACAGCAGAAACAGCAGAGGCAGAAGCAAAGCAAGAACAGGAAGATCTAGTCGAAATCCTCGAAAAGCTGAACCTGGCTGCTGTCAACAATCGTGCCTTTTCCGTCAGCGACGAGACTCAAGATCTCTTACGGCAATTTAACCAGATATTCAAAGATTTAATCAATGGCGTACCGACCGCCTACAACGATCTAGAGTCATTACTCACAAATGGCGACTCGCAGTTACAGAAGAGTTATAATAAGCTTCCAACGTTCTTGCAGAAATTGGTCGAACAGCTACCAGATAAGATCACGGAGAAGTTTGGTCCAGAGATGGCGGCGGCAGCGGCGGAGAAAGCTGAAAAAAGTGGCGTGAACCTGGAAAGCGCAGGGAAAGCCGCCGCCGTTGCGTCAAAGCTGGGGTTTAAGGTGCCGAGTCTAAAAAGTTTGGTAGGAACGCCAGCCGCCGTCGTGGGGATGCTGCGTTCGATCATGACCTATTTGCAGACAAAGTTCCCGGCCCTGTTGGGGATGAATGTGTTATGGTCTATGGGGTTATTCCGTATGATTCCCTCCCCGTCCCGTTTGGTGATTTGGCTGGGAGTTTCTTTCCTTGCCTGCTTACAACAGATCATATTAACACATTACCTCATTCTCCAAACATAGTCCTCCTATTTGTGCTATGGTATTGCCATAAGCGTGGCCGCGAAACCCGACTGGAGAAAGAAAAGGAAATGGCAGGTGAAGATGGCCAAGACAGTCTGCATGCCAGCGAGGATGCAGAGTCAACCGCATCAGCGGGTCAGGATACGCCTGCACGGACGGGAAGCACCAGTTTAAAAGAGCGAAATGGTGCCCAACGAGTCAGGCGCGCATCATCGTCGTCTAACTCGATGCATGAAGGGGGAGAAGCCGTTGCCGCGTCGCGATCCACATCCAGTACAAGACCACGTCGCAAGAAGAGTGCATCCCGAAATCGAGAGCGGGAAGCTATGTTGTGACGAAGGGTGGGAAAGATTTAGGTTGTTTCGGTAGAGAAGAAGGGTATTAATAACAAACGTGACCAATTTCTTCACTTGTTGAACACGTCAAATGCGGGCCAGATCATCTTGTTGCAAGCATATCTTAATTAACTTATGCACGTCCTACAGTACACATACATATCGTGAGACGCAGCTAAATTCTGTACATATTATTTAGATATATATAGGTACATATTTTCTTTGAAGACGGTCCACAGACCTGTCCGGGCTGAAACGGGACCCATTCGACATCGCCATCTGGGCCGGGTGGTCTGAAAGTTTTCTTTTCCTTCCTTCCCGGAGCCTTTTTCTCTGTTTTACTCTATATATATTTTAGTTATTTCGGATGTAAGTGGAAACGAAAGTGTTTTTTTTTTCTACGGTTGACGGAAAACTTTACAGCGAAGAAAAAAAAGATTTATGGTTCCCAAGAACCTTACATCAACCTTCTCTTTCGCCTCGTATCTATGGAGGTTTGCGACTTTTCATTTTCATTTTTGTTGGCAGAAAAATCTCAAAGAAAAAAGTGGATTTGAAGAGTATTACATTCGAGTGAGTTTTCATTGGGAAAAGGACCCGCAGGTCGCCGGACGAAAAAGTAGATTCTCCTCTGCGGGAAAGGTAAAAAAAAATAGCCCTCTTCATCTTGTTTGTGCCTTGTCCTAGGGCGGGCTCCTTGATGGGCATACGTACATGCGTATAATTATAATATTGAAAAGAAGACCGATATATGCTCGGCCTGTGCTCCATCGATGTCGGGGTGCGAGTGTAAATCTTGGTCAAGAGTATGCATTCCACCATTGGCATGAAATATTCAAGAATGATTCGATAGCTGCAGCATGGGACAGGGGGGTTTGCAGCGTCTCAACGCCATTCCATTCTGGAGACACAAATGGAGAAGGAGATGGGATGATTAGTGCAACTTGACGGGTTTTTTTCTTGAGGCCAGTTTCCAGCTCCATCGGAAAGTATCATGTTAATAATACGAGTCCAGAAACGGCCCTCTTAACCTGGGGAGAGACGTATATCGAGGCTTGAGTTTCATATGAGCTCATCGGTAGCTGTAAGAGTCATAGCCCAGGCCGTAAGTTATGATTCAGATGTACTCCGTACTCTGTTTGGTGTGATCTCTCTCTTCGCCTCATGAGTAACTCGTAGCAAATGCGACCTCCGGTCCAACCACCAAGGATCGGACGAGTTCGATGACGATGCTCGCTGTTGTCAGGAACTGCATCATCTCCCCCTCCACCATCGACTAAGCGTCTCATGCACCCCACGCTGCCAGGTCACCAGCATGTAGCGTCAGGTAACTCTCCGTAACAGACTGGGTGGCGAGTGACCAGTGGGGAACCAGCAAGAAAAAGACGGTGAGCTCTGGAAAGGCCCAAACAGGAAAGGCGTGCAGGTCCGGCTCCACCGCCGCAGAGACCACCCGGTGCAACGTATCGCCGCGCCGAGCAGGGATCAGAAAGGTTGTTTTACCCTCTTTTTTCCCTCCTCTCTTCCCGCCTCTCTTCTCTTTTTCTTCTTCTTCTCTTCTTCTCTTGACTTTTGTCTGTCACGCCTGTGAATTATCCCTCTCGTTAGGAAATCTTTTTAAAAAAACCCATTTCAAAGCATTCAAGCAGTATCCCCTTACCAAATATCGTCGAGTATTCCTGCCAAATGGCCGTCGTTGGATTCTAATTCTCCTGCTGGGGGGTTTTGATATATAGCTCTTATATATCCTCCCCAGTCGAGACGTCCAACGAGATAAACACGAACAAGCAAAGCCAATCGACTCGACTATATTTGATTCCTCTTTCGACGGCTCCTTCGTGCGTCGGAATTGCCCCCCTGCTCGATACTAGAGATCACGAGAAAGCACTGGACGCCATCCTGCGAAGGCTGGAGGCTGTTTTGTGATCAATCCCGCTAATAATCTCTCTTACTCTCCCTTTCGTCCCTTCTACCTTCTTTCTCACACACGAAAACGCTCTCTTACCCGGTACCGGTTCAAAATCGTCCTTGTTCTGCCACCCAGCTCTCCTCAAAAACCGTCAGTTGACTATACCAACGCCGAACCAAGTTAGATAATCCATTGTACGACCTACCTTGTATAAAAACGCCTTCACATTGCCTGTCGACGTACTCAATATTCCAAAACCACGAGAACGAAAATAAAAACTGAAAAAAACCTCCCAATGGCCCGGCTAGGAAACAAGCCATCGAAACGATTCTCAGCAACACCGCATTTAAAGCGTGCTCGCGGCAATTCCTTCCGAAGTGAACGGAGTTCATCCATGATGAAGAAACTCCACTCCTCTTCCGGAAAATCGCGGGCTCCCGTTATAAAACTAAAATTGAATGCCAACAAGAAGAGGAAGAATGCCCCTTCGGTCACTAGCGACAGCTCAGCGGGGGAAGAGCTAAATGATGACGATGAGGAGGAGGACGATAACGACGATTCTGACTCCGATGAGGATATGCCGGGAAGATTTGCCCCGCCTTATGGTGGTAGTAAGAAGAGATCGAACCGTAAGGCGGGGCGACACGGTGCCCGGTCCCTCTTCCAAGGGAGAAAGAAACTTAAACTCATTCAGGACGATGATCAATTTGATACCCGTTCTGTCAGCTCTGTCAGTTCTGTAAGCCCACTCAGCCACAATGGCTCAGACGAGTCGGACGAAGACGATGGTTATGAAGGAGTCGATGATGTTAGTGACGGAGATGAAGAGGAGCTGAAGATGGAAGCATTGGAGGAACAATCCATCTTGCAGTCTGAATATGAAAGACGTGGTGGGGTTGGAGAACAGAACGGCAGCAGTGACGTATGGATGGGCCTGGATGATTTGGAGCACCGACCGCTTTACTCTGCTGGTTCCTTCTTCGATAACGAGCATCTCGGTGATGAACACCTTCTCATGGAGCCGGAGAGTACCGCTTTGACGGATCCTAGCGTGAATAATGAGCATGTTGATACACCCGCTCATCGAACTGTTCACTTTGATAATGCCGGGGATTCATCCGACTCGGATAAAACCAGTGACGATGAGCTTCTCCCTGATTTCCTATACCAAGACAGGCTCGATCCTGACCTCCGACGATTGATTGAAAATGATGTCGAAACAATGAATCGTGGTTCCCAAAACCTTTTCATCAACAGCGATTTCTGTGATCTTCCAGACAATATTTATCACGTTGATGACACCGACGCTTCGGTTGGGAGCTCGAGTGGTTATGAAAGTAGGTGCTGCCTGGTGAAATTTCATACTATGATAAACTTACTAACTTCCCCCAGCCGATGATGGCGAAACAACTGATGAAGAGGATTACCCTCCCCCGGCCACTATTACTCATCCACGTTCTATTCTTCGAAGAGAATCCAGCGTTTCACTGTCTCCGGATACAGCCGAGCAAGCCTCGATCACCCGGCCATTACCTCGACGCGGGCCACTGAGAGGCACATTTGTTGCCGACCCACACAAACCTGTCGCTGTTGTTGCTCCCAATGGTAGACAACTTATCTTAATCCCTCCTTATGCTTCTTCACGACATGATTGGCTCGAATCGGCAACGAATAGCTTGACGAATACCGCCAATAACAGCCCAAAGACCACCACAATGAACATCTTAGACGACAGTGATACCGACGCCTTATCACCTTCTCGTCCCGGCTTCAGCCCAATGCTAACTTCGAACACTAACCTCATGATGACCGCCTTGGGTAACGATGCCGCCGGCCAAGTTATGGGCCCACCAGAGGCATTCTACCCCACAAATACCTTCTCGGCTGAGAACAGCTTCGATGAAGAAGAAGATAGTGAAGCTTTGCTCAATGTGGATGATTTTGTCGACTTTGGACATGATTCTTCGGACGATGAGTTGCCAAAGGAACTTGACGAGATGGACGAGTTCACTTCCCCAGCTGGCCCTTCGACAATGCCAGGCAGCGTTACTCCAACTCCTAATCGTACTACCATGGACCCGCCGCAGGCAAGCAGTGCTGAACGACTTTTGAACCACCTTGACCAAGGAATTGTTACTGCTTTCCGTCGTAACCATAATCGATACCAAGCTCTTATTAGGCTACCCCACCATCGTGAATTTTTGCCCGCAAATTCTCCTTCAAGGCCAGCAAGCGTCTTTAAGCGCTCGAAGGTGACAAATCCCCGAACACCTACACGAACCCGGGAGAATAGTCTCGTCGGAAGCGAAGCCGTCAGACGCAAGGTGCTGGATTCTCATAAACGAAACTCAATTGCACTGTAGAACTGCCTGCCTAGGGCCAGTTTATTGTTCAGTGTCATCTTGGGCTGCAGCTATACCACACAACAACCCTCTCATTCTTTCATATCCATACCCTTACCTTTTGAATTTGAGGGAGCTCGATAGCAGCTCATACTGCTGATTCGCATCTCGGATCTGCCCTAGCATGGATGATGAACCTATGCTAGGCTTCATTAAAATGATCCACCTTTTCAAAACGTGCCCAAACCTTACTGGGCTAGTTGTCTCTACCTATATTTACCTCGTGCCGATAACTCTGCAACGCAACACCCAGACCAAAAATAAAAGGAAATACAGACAAAAGTTGGGTGGCTAATTTTTGATAAGACTACTGCAAGACCAATCTACTACACTATAGTTCTTTATACCACTGTCAACATAACAGCACGGAAAGACTCTCTGGGGCTAGGATCTTCGGGGCTATACACGCCTCCTATCTCTACTATTTTTTGGAGCTTACCGTGGCTCGATTGATTGACTACCTCTTCGACACCAGGCTTCATGATGACGGGTTAATGAATTCCCTTTAGTTCTTTCTTTGTTTCCGGTTTTTCATTTCCAATTTCAAGGCTTTTCTATTGTCGGCATCAACTGGCTATGTAAAGCTTTTCTGTACCTCGATATTCTACTTTTGTTTTCCTTGTTTCTTCTCAAAAATTCGGTGTTTATGTGCCATTTTTCTATTTCACCTCGGTGAATCTCTTTTTTTCTCTCTGTTTTTTTTTTCACCGATAGAATTCACAGGGGCTACTCTTGATGCAAGAAATGATGGAATGGACGATTTCCCTTAGGTTTGTGGCTTGTTTTTTGATACCATCTCGCTTTTTTTCATATTTCTCTCCATATACCACCCGTGGCCTTTACCTTTTCTGTCCGCTTGATACCTTACCTCCCCAGTGTTTGTGTATATACATGCATTTAAGGTATTACGTAGATTCTCTCTTGCAGCAGTCAAAAATAAAAATTCAGCCATACCTCAGTTAATGTTCCTTTTCCTCGTTCCAGAAGAATGCGAGTGGTTCGGTGTTCTGATGCCCAGAATATAGGAGAAACTGTTCACCCATAATCCGACGAGCCCACAGGCGAGAATGTAATGGCCAATCCTCTCTTACCTAACCATACGGTTTCCAACACCAGGGCTACGAGCTTCGATATGGAAACTCTGGGCTTCTTTCGTTCCCATATGGAATATGTATGGGTATTGGCGACCGATGGGCAAGGGAAAAATAAATACCAAAGCAAGCTGGGTTATTATCAAACTCCTACTCATGATGGAGATCGAGCTGAAGCACCTGGTCCGACACTTACCTGGAGTTCCTGATTGCATTTCATAGAATATGAAGATCTCAAGTACTTCACACATTATATTAACATGCCGATGAAGCGTGCTGGAACCGAAACTCAACGGTTCGCTTGTGTCAACTGTGATGTGTGTGTGAGGTCAATCTCTTCGGGCACTCCAAGGAGCACTAAAGGAGGGGGATAAGAAGCTCCCGTTCATTGGATAGCTTCTAATAACCTCAGCTTCCTAACATATACATACAAAGCAAAAGCATGCTAACTATGGAGCCAGTTCGATTTGCTGGTGGGACATGAAGTGCACCGGCCTACAGAGTACAAGGGGTGCAAAGATCTGACCTAGTAACAGCTGTGAAGGCAAGTCTTCTATATTTGCAATGCGGGCCCTGGATGAGAGTTCAATCTGGCTAACTATGGTATCTAATTACTGCTGCATACATTTAGCCCCTTCGTGCTCGCTCTAGCTCACATCTGTTCTTGTAAAATCAGATATCCCCATCGAACCTCAAAAAAGTTCTGTCACGAAGACGGGGGGCTTGGGACACGCGGCGAAGTTTTCTTTCATGCACGGGTTTGCCCTCGTGGATCAACTACAAGTGACCCGCTTCCATATACTACGCGAATATCGCGTGGTACAGGTTCAACGCCGGGGAAAACGGTATCAGCAAAATGGCTCTATTCACACATTCTGGAAGCACGCAATAGTCCACAGTCAGAAAAATGTATGGGAAGTTCCTGGGTCGACCCCTGGACTTCGCTGATCCTCGTGGCTAGAACGTCTCAGTGGCGGTCGCGTACCACAGCGGGATTTGTCTACCGGATCCAACCTTGTTCTGATCGTTGACGAAGGTCAGCCCTCCTATGCTCACCTAAATACTTTGATCCAGAGTATAAAGAACAATTATACATGATGTCGGCCCGTATGTCAATTTTTCTTTATTCAGATCCGCGGATGGTTTCGCGCCTATAATCAAAAGCAACGGAATCAGGGGTAACCATTTGGGAAGAGAAGCCAGGGCCACGTATCTTGCGCCTGAGCTTCCGCAGGTTGCCCCATTGATTGACAACTTGCCTAGAGAGCGACATCCCCCGAATGCGCCTGCCAAGACCTATTACAGATTCCTGGATCTTTCCTATTAGTGGATCACCTCAAAGCCACTGCTGCCCTTACAAGGAGTTTGTCTATCAATGGAAAACTCAGAAGGGACTGATCGAAGGAGCGCCGATTGTTTCTGTTGAATCCGAGAACTCAAAGCAATGGCTTCGAAATATCATAGGATCCAGTGATTATGCATATGCTGGTGAGGTGACTCTGGGACAATCAATTGCAGTAAAGACAGCAGGTGGAAGCAAAGATTTGATGAAAGGCACTGATATACAGCTTCCACGTGACAAGCCTTTGAGAGCTATGATGACTAAGCCTAACTTTATTCACAATTGTTACTCTGGCTGGTTTCGTAAGGCTTTGGCGGATACACAAGAGATGCAGGGCTTGCGTACATCCATCACAACTCAACAAAGGGTGGAATATCGATCGGGATACCCTTCATATACTGCGTGTTCTGCTAACAACATTGTGGTTGAGCTTCGACGCAATGGTGATCCTTGGCTTGGCCAGTCAAGCTTTTCTCACCCCTGGGCTGGGTGGCTTCCCGGCATAACTCTATCTACGGAGACTTCACGCCATACTTGCTCCGTACCTCGATGTTGATATCATTGATACTGATGCTAATGCTCATGCTCATGCTGATACCCGCCTTTCTGCATATGCCACCTTGCTTTTCCTGCAGGTTCTAGTGCTGCCGCGCACACACCGCCCAGCCAATATGTTATCCGTCCATATTTTTCTTTTTATGTACGACTATTGATGGATTCCCAATCGTGGCACACATTCGTCACCAATTCTCGGAGTTGACAGGATCAGCTCTTCCTGTAAGAGCCCAAGAGCCATCTTGCGCATCCTTACAACTCAATTCAAGGGATGATCTTACCAAACTGCACGAACGATGGCCCACCACTGCTTACAATTTGGTCGGGTGGCACAACCCTGATCTTCATCTAAATATGATGATTGTCGTCTGGTGTTGCCTGACTCGCTACATCTAGTCGCATTTCACCAACCCTGGTCGATCTCATTATGGATGTCTACCACTGGGGCTCAGGAATACCGTGGTATCTGGTAACAGGCTTCATCTAGCTGATTACGTCAACCCGGGAAAGACCGCCAGAGTCGAAGATGATGGAGGCGCCCGCTGCTGTTTTCTTCTTATTTATAGTCTAGCCGATGCTCCTCGAAGGAGAGGCAGTCGCCTGGGCAAAATTTGAAACAAGGTTTGGAACATATATCGTGGTCAGCCCTATATCTGCAAACATGGGTGCGTCAATTGGCGATGAAGACAAGACATTGTAAGAGTTATACCTATCTCTAGTGAGTGCTACTTAGTGACTAACAGATGTTTGCAGTCTTACCTGGGAAGAGATTCGACCTCATCTCGAAGATGTTCGCAAGCTAGCCGAGGAGGTATGGTCGCCGACACCCGTCTTGTTGTCATGCTTTGAGCTCCTGCTGATATATCATGCAATCTCAGCAATTGGAAATTACATGGCAGAAGTATAAGGATATGGATGATTTCCTGCCATTCTGGGGGGATGAGGTATAAGTGATACCTCTTCTTACCTACCCGGTACATCTAACTGACCCGCTCCCATCTATCAGATTGAATATACCATGGTCTTTCTTGACCACGAGAATAAAAGGGCTACTCTAAGTCTTCAACAGCAGCGTGTCTTAGAGCAGTGGAAGCAGTTTCAAAAGAGGTTGGGAGTCTCCTACTCTCTCTGCTTGGCATCAAAGTGGCTAATCCCTGTGGGTACATAGGAGCAACCCGCGCGGGTTCCAAGTCGATCCAGAATCGATGACATACATGTTCGAAATGTCTGCCAACCCTCCCTTTGGGCCTGGAATTTCTCGGATTCTCGAGGTGGAGAGGAATTTGGTCCGAAGGTATGCTATTCAGCACCAAGCACCGCATCACATTAATGAGAAGCTAACTTTGATAGGCGGAAAACGCTTCAATCCTTTATGAAACGAGATGAAGCCGTTATCACAATGCCCGTCTTCCCACGACTGGGTGCAGCTCGATCCATCACTATTCCCACGAAACCATCCCCCGACACACCTATGCATGCCAACCTAGACTCCCTATTTAGCCGCTATGGGCGGTTCAAATGTTTGGCAGACAATGTCAGATCCCGACGCGACCGTAAGACTGAAGCAAAAATGCCACTGTTCCAAGACATCAACACCAGTATGATTAGCCTGCACCCTCATTACAAAGATATTGGTACGAGGTCTGTAGTTGGCCAAGATGAGGTGGCATTAGACCGCTACGGATATGCCTTGGGTATAAGTGCCCTTCAAGTAACGATGCAGGCTAAGAACCTCGATGAGGCCTGCCGTCTTCATGATCAATTCTCTATAATGGGTCCATTGATGACGGCAATGGCAGCCGCCACTCCAGGCTACGAAGGATTTTTAGCAGACACAGACGTGCGGTGGGAAATAATACAAGGGATTATGGACGACAGGAACTCCCAAGAAGCTCTAAAGATGGTAAACTCGCGGATTCCTTGCCCCTATTCCTGACTTCTAACCCTGCTATTTCTGATTTGCTAATTAAATTCACTTAATTTCTATAGGACGCACAAGGGCCGGGTATATTTTCTGCAAAAGGACGGACAAACACCAGCCCGATCTATATTTCTGGGAGCGATCATGTAAAAGAAAGCTACCAATCATATTTACCACCCGCATCTGATATCTTACGGAAACTCAAAGCCACCGGAATGAACGATAATCTCGCTTCTCACTTCACTCATTTTCTCCAGTTTGACCCCATCGTAATCGAATCAGATCACTTAGAGCCCCACAGCACTCAAGACACATATCATTTCCGAACCCTCTATCGTTCGACGTGGCCACATGTCAGGCTCAAAATCCCCGAAGATGAGAATAACGGATGGCGGATAGAGTTTCGATCTATGGACGTTCAAATGACAGACTTTGAAAACGCCGCGTTCATCATCTTTTTAGTTCTCCTACGACATACACTGGAATACTACAAGCTTAACGTTTACGTTCCCATGGATCTGGTGGTGAGTAACATGAGAACTGCAGCCAAGCGGGATGCTGTTCTCCATGGGGCATTCTGGTTCCGCACCGGCGATTGTTTTCCGAGAGACAGTCCCTGGAAATGTCCCAACCATAGAGCCGCCAGACCTCAAAATGGTACTCTGAGGGAGATGCAATCGAAAGCCAATATTCAGCCCTTGTCACTGGAAGGTATATTCTGCGGACCAAGCCAAGGTTGCTGGTGTGAGGACCACAGGAATCCTAGCTTTCCGGGCTTGATACCGCTCGTTAGAGGCTTTGTCGGAACTCTGCCTATGTCTAGTGACGAGAAGGCTAGCCTGACAAAATATATCGACTTTATGGGGAAAAGGGCCTCAGGCCAGCTGTGGACTGATGCTCGGTGGATGCGGCATATCATACGCTCCCACCCGACCTATAAGAATGACAGCGTGGTGACGCAGGAGGCGTGCTATGAACTATGCTGCAAAATACGTGATATATCGCAGGGCAAGATGACTATCCCTGAGCTCTTCTAGTTATTACTTTTTTCCCTCCGTAGATCGAAGCAATCGTTCACTGCTGGCGGAGATTTTCGGTTTATATATGGCGTTTCTTGCTTTGTTTATTAATCTCTTTGGGGCATTCGCAAGGCACAGATATCATAAATTCGTAAGCTCAACGAAGTAGTCATAGAGCACTTTATACTAATAGCTACGTGGTAGCATCCTCCCATACATCTTCCACCGTCCATTGACATATTTCTCTCTTTCTTTCCTCTTTCTTTGCTTTTTTTCTTTTTTCCTTTTGAATATTTTTTTTTCTTCCACGCTCCACGATATCTAAGATTTTCATACTGGCTGGAGCAGATAAACGCCACAGGCGAGTTTAGTACTGTACTGGGTTCGTTCACCCAGCCCTTCACGCAATCAGAGCTCTAAGGGGACATTCCGGATCGACATCGCATCGCATCCTCGGCAACTGAACGACCTTCGACTTACCTAGACATGATAAGATGAGCATCATACTCCATAATTCTTTGTACGCTCATGTTATGAAGATCCCCCCATTCAGACCATTTTGCTTTTTATATGTGATACAGCATGACGGAGCTTCGACCAAGGGGTGAATAGTGAGAAGTTGGCTTCCACATCATCAAATTGTGGGCCGTCTGCGCAACCTTCTAGATGAATGAAAAGGTCACAGGACAAGGGCCCTCATATGTGTGTGTGTCCTTGGCTGTCTGTGGATGACTTTTGACAAGATTGCAGCTCCCAAGCTATTGAAGGTGTTGTGCAGTGAATCTTTCTTCGGTTCTATTTGGTCAATTGGCACTGAAACACATACGTCAATATGGAGGAATCTGAGGGGAAAGTTCCTCTTTTGCACGAAGATGAGACTGATGAACCGCAGGAGAAGAAGTGGCCTGAAATATCGAAGAAATTCTTCGCTACGGCATTGCTTGGTAGGGATATCAATCTGTTTAATTGTCGTGCTTTTTTTCACCGGGCGCTGCTTTTGGTCAACGGTTAACGATGAGCGAATTGGCTGACTTGTTGGATGTTTGATCGATTAGCTGCCTTCCTCGCGACCGCTGATGAGTCCTTTGTCCTTTCGACATCTCGAGAAATAGCTGCTGGCTTCGGGCAGATATCTGCAAGCACCTGGCTGATCACCGGGTACAGCCTCGGATATTTGGTTTCTCTACCAGTTGTGAGTATGGGTTGTCATTAATAGATTGTATTGGAGGGTTCTGGGTGTCTTCTCAGATACTAACAGTTTTGATAGTACGGCCAGTTATGCAATATCTATGGGCGAAGGCCTACTCTGCTCCTTGCGTATTCAATGTTTGGCATCGGCTGCTTTCTAATGTCAGTTTGATTTCCATTACTGTTACCGTTTCCCTTTCAGAAAGCTGACGGGAATTTCTATCAAGCGGAATTTCTCCAACTATAACCGTAGCAGTTGCTGGTCGGATAATTTCTGGCTTTGGCGCTTCTGGAATGATGGATTTGCTATCAGTTTTCTTGAACGGTTGGTCAATCTTGCTCTAAGCGCATAATATTTCACTGACATGGTATAGAAATGGCACCACCTCATAAGGTGCCTCTCTTACGAAGCTATGTTTCGATGATGTCAATGGTTGGACGGTGTTCTGGGGCACCAATTGGTAGTCTTTTGGCCGGTGCTATGGGATGGCAGTGGTAAGTATGAATTTTTACATGGGTTGTTCCTTCAATTGTCATGGCATTGCCGCTTCATTTGAGCTTACTATGGTAATAGGTCATTCCTTGCCCATATTCCTGCCGTGTTGGTTTGCATAGTTGGCGCAATCGCCTACATTCCCTTGGAAGACACGGATCAGTCTTCGGAGCGAGAGAATGAAGAGGGAGAAAAATGTAATGACGCTGAGCGACCAGCATCAAATTCGAGGTCCCTGGATATCCCTGGTATTATTCTGTTGGCCGGCGCCATCACGACCTTCTTGCTGTTTCTTCAACATCTAGATCCACAAGAAATGTCATCGGCGCCGAAAGGTGTCATAATAAGCTTGGGAATCTCATCTTTAGTGTTTAAAATGGCCTTCCTCATTTTTGAAACTTGGGGAGCCAGCAACCCATTGATACCGCTGTCGCTATTACGAAAGAACCAGATCGGGATTATTTGCCTGGTAACGGCGTTTCTTCACTCTGGTTATATCGTGGTAAGTAGCACATCTTTATCCCGGACTGGATAGAATCTGATACTAATGAAAATTAGATATATTCCAATGTTTCCGAGTTTTATCTCCGCTCAACAAGCGTCTCAGTTCCCGTAGCAAGTTCCTTTCTCCTACCAATTGCAGTAGGCGGCTCAACAGGCTCAGTCCTAGCTGGTATAATAATCAAAAAGTAAGCTCTTTCTCTGTATCCAGCACGCATTTACACCGCGATATTGCTTTATCGTGCCATGGTCTAATTGCTTATGAACCGTCTAGAACTTGCAAGAACCGTTTACCTTCTGTTTTCGGTACCATTCTCGCCGCCGCAAGTTTTGCTATGATACTTGTGCGGTGGTGTTTCGCAGCCTCTCCGCATAACTGGGAAGTTATATATACATTCACGGGCGGTTTCGGTATTGGCTGTGCCATGTCATCGCAATTTTTCTCGCTGTCCGTCAGCGTATCAAGCAAAGAAGATAACGCCATTTCAGTCACGGCATACTACCTTTTCCAACAAATCGGTGCTATTGCAGGGGTATCAATGGTGAATACGCTCCAGCGGCATTTTTTTGAGAATAATCTTCTGGCGAGCATGGGCTCCGACACGGCGAGCCGTGAGGTTAGTTGCTACCAATTCAAATAACATAAAAGGGCCAAAATTTGCTAACTAAGACGTTCCTTAGACGATTGAGCAAATTTTGAGTGACAGCCATTATGCTCATGAGTTATCCCCACCACAGAGAGAATTGGCGCATGGCGCTTTTCGAAAGAGCTTTTTCGTTGTACCGTGTAAGTACCTGAAACTCGACGTATGCAAGTACAACGCTGACTGATTTAGTATTTGCCTTGTGCGCTTATATTCTGGCCCTAGTGTTTAATTTGACAAAAAGCACGGCGTTGAATTGGGGGAGTTTTAGGGCGTCGATTTTTAGGATACCAATTTTGAGGCGGTCGCCTCGGATGTGCTGAAGGCCTTGGGAGGGGAGGAGGACTCCGGATAGCCTTTTCTCCCCTCGATTGATATATATAGACGGAGGTTTATGTATTTGAGGTAGAGGCAGGGTGAAAAGTTTGAGGATTTAGAGCTAAAAACGGCGCTTTTTGGTAGAAATATCTATTATAGATCAGGCTAGAGGCTTGGCTAATATTTCCCATTGGTGATATCAGGAAGGCATTCTTCAGAAATTAACTGCATCTCCCTGTGCCTAAGCTATCGCAATTAGGAGTTTGTGGTGAAGACCGTGGCCTGCGGTTGTTCGTATTAGCGGATGATCGACAGGCTGCATGTCTTCTTACCGGTCTATGCCACCCATTAAACCAAACCATCGCTAAACTGCATGAGATTTAATTCAATTGAATGATATCAACATCAACGATGAGAGAAAGCCGTAGCATGATATACCGGCTAAAAATAGATTTTGGTGGGGTATGTTGACCCCTTTTAGCGGCATCCTCGGGAATGCAGACACAAGTCTTCGTTTCTAAGCATCACCTGTCCCAACGGAATCTATACAGAAGAATCACTTCTTTCTTAGAATTTGAGCTCAATTCCTTATACTCGTCAATCGCCACCACGGACAGAATGGCCCAGGTTCAAGGCCACTACGAAGCGCGATTTTCTAAGCTCCGCGACTTGATGCAAGAGTTCATCGTGTCCGGACAAGACATCGGTGCCAGTCTGTGTATCAATATCAATGGCGAAAATGTGGTGGATATATGGGGGGGTTACGCCGACGCGTCGACCAAGAAATTATGGGAAAAGGATACAATAGTAAATGTCTTCTCGACCACGAAACTAGTCACCAACCTGGCGGCTCTAATGCTCATCTCGCGTGGTTTGCTTGCCCCTGAGGATAAGGTGGCGCAGCACTGGCCTGAGTTTGCAGCAAACGGAAAGTCAGAGGTCACTGTTGGTCAAATCCTAGCCCACACGGCAGGTCTCAGCGCCTGGAAGGACAATATGAAGCTGGAGGACCTATACGACATCGAGGCGGCAACTGATAAGCTAGCGCGCCAGACACCGCTGTGGTCTCCCGGAACCGCCATGGGATACCACGGAATAACGCAGGGATTCCTCGTCGGAGAGCTAGTGCGAAGGAAAACGGGGATGTCAATTGACAAGTTCGTAAGGGACGAGATTTGCCAGCCCCTGGGCGATGAGGCTGACTTCCAGCTTGGATGTCCCAAGGAGGACTGGAACCGGGTGGCCCCCGTCGTGCCTCCGCCGGGGCCTTCCATCAGGGAGGTGCTTAGCCAACTGGGGAGGTATGAGCAAGACTCGATCATGACGCGCACGCTTTGTAACCCCGAGCCCAGGGCCGAGGATGCTAACACTGAGCTCTGGCGATCCAGCACGCTGGGCTCAGTTAACGGTCATACAAACGCTCGGGCGTTAGTCAAGATCCTCTCTTGTTTCTCGCTCGGTGGCACATGTGCCGGAGAAGGCCATCGCCTGCTGTCACCCGAGACAGTGAAGCTGGCCCTTACGGAACATGCGACAGGAATAGACTTGGTGACGGGGCGGAGTGGGAGGCGTGGACTTGGGGTTTACCTCACCGGGCCTGGATCGGGAAGCGTCGAAGGCAAGCTGCCTGAGGGCAATGTTGGATGGGGTAGCGGATGGGGGGGTTCGACGGTGGTTATGGATAGCGACAGGAGACTCACAATCGCGTATACTATGAACAGGATGCTGAGCGCGGAGCATCCTTCCCCAGCAGCATATATCAAGGCGGTTTATGAGATACTTGGAGTTACCCAAGCTGCATAGTTCTGGGTTTGACAGAGTAGATCATGCTAGGCGAGCAGTGTCAAGGCGTAATAGATACTCCTTTAAGCCCTACGTTCTTTCAAGTAGGCCAGACGACGCATGCCATAGCCTCGGTAATAACGATATATTCAAATTCATCCTATAAGTTGATAGTTTCAATACACAATAGCACCTTCTAAGACGCCTCAACGCACAGAAACTCCGCCTGGTAACGGTATGGAGTCCACCAGAGCTTAGATAGCC
The DNA here is from genome assembly GCA_030789285.1 of Arthroderma sp. MBC 929. Classification (NCBI taxonomy): domain Eukaryota; kingdom Fungi; phylum Ascomycota; class Eurotiomycetes; order Onygenales; family Arthrodermataceae; genus Arthroderma; species Arthroderma sp. MBC 929. The sequence continues at coordinate 539 of JARJUX010000034.1, read as the reverse complement.
GTTAGAAACGTAATCGGTATCAGCAGCGGTGTCCCTAGCGCCCTGGTCAAGTAGCATATTTGATTTCATCACTGTGACCCATTCATTTATATCATCTTGACACGTCAGCTGAGGAGGATAGACTCTACTACCAACTAGGTGACCGTGTTCACTAGAGAATTGAGCTGTATAGCGTATATTCCATATCTAACTAGCTAACTAACTGAACTGACTACGCGAAAGGATTTGAGCGTGTGTAGCGTGGCGGAAATCTCTGCCCGGCTACCAATCGGGCCGACCGGTGGGTAGGGGCTAACCTCAACATATCACATACGGGCTGTCCCAATGTATTGAACGAAGATGCAGTTCAAGATCGAGATGGGCTCCCACTAGGCGGACACGGGTGTCCGTATAAAACTAGATCATGTGACATAAATTGCTTAGTCAACACGCACACCCCATTATGTAATCGGCAAATATTGCTTTCCGTGGTTAACTACGCTCAACTCCGTTGACGGTATATTGAACTATAGCTGCCTTCCCAGACGACTGCCTCCCCC
>JARJUX010000033.1:0-15833 GCA_030789285.1 Arthroderma sp. MBC 929 | reverse complement strand
GCCGTGCCTCTTCTTCTGCTCTCTGCCGTGCCTCTTCTTCTGCTTTTCGTTGTATCTCTCTCTGCCGTGCCTCTTCTTCTGCTTTCCGTTGTATCTCTCTCTGCCGTGCCTCTTCTTCTGCTCTCTGCCGCGACTCCTCTGCAGCTCGATTCACTTGCCCTGAATTTGATGGCTGGGCTTCCATGTCGGTGTCTATCGACGACGTTACATTTTCCATATTTGAATCACCTACCGGACACTCTTCACTCCTTGAGGCGCAGACCGTGGGTCTTCCAAGAAATGCATGGAATACACAGCGACGAACAAATAGAGAAGCCACGCCATCATTGATGGATACCTCTCTGGTGTCTATTTGGTCAATAAATAGATAACGACTGTCTTGTGCATTGATTTCGGTTGGTGGAATACCACATCTGAATTTGATATTAGTAACGCTTTGCTCGTGAAGTTCGGGCGAAGGCTCTGGATTACGGGGCTTGGCGGCCGCAAAGCATCCAACGATGGTGTTTACCAAGGTTTCGAACTCTTCAGGCTCATACTGATAACAGCTTTGGTCTCGGGCCTTCAGCAGGGCATGTTGTGCCATTAGTCGATCAGGGTTTTCCGCGACTAGCTTTGTGATTTGCGGAGAGACCAGGCCAGACTTCTGCGCGAGAAATGCCGCGCCATATAGGGCCTTTTCATCCGCACTTTCAATCTTTGGTCTCGCAAGGTACCCTTTGCCTTTGGCTTCCCTCCCGACCTTATGCTGGTGGCGCATTGCATAGAGCCAGAGCTGTCGATATGCAAGTTCGAAACGTCTCTCGGTGCCCGCAGATACTGTGGTGAACTGATCATCCGCCGTCTGCAGCGCAAAGTCACGCTGGCCGCGATGGTTATCCATAAATATATGCATCATTGCCTGCCGCAATGTGGAGTCTCTGGGGACTTCCACAAGTCGATGCAAACAGTGCGCGCAGGTCTCAAGGTACTTGCAGTCTTCAAAGAATGTATAGAGCGATGGAATCAGGCCGCCAAATTGCTTCATTCTGCTCCAAATATCATCTCGCTCCTGTCGGGTGAAATTGCGAAATACTTCCCCGCTCAGCACCCAGCCTTCTACCTGTCGTGCGTCGGCGACGCAGGCTCCCGGTGCTTTTAATTCCAACATCTTCACATCGTGCCGAGTGATCTTCAGCATTGCTGATTCGGAACCCACAAACGACAACCATGCCTCTTTTATGTGGGTTAGATAGCTCACAAGCTCCTGCGCCCACTCGCGCTGTTAGCTCCGTCCGAGTGCCAAGATCCTAACCGGCGGTTATGTCAAACTCCTTAACTTACTTCAACGCATTTCATCCCCAGTACTTTACCCAAGGAACCAAGTCTCATGCCCTCCCATACCCCTGGAAACACCAGCAGGTCGTCAAACTTGGAGCTTAAGATGTCGTTTCTCCACAGTTGTCTCAGTCTCGCGGCCTTGACCTCTGACAGACGTGCCCACCATCGTCGCTGAAATTGCACATTTCCTTCGCGCTGGTACCGCCTGGTCTTACAATAGGCCTCACCGTCGTCGGGGCGCTTTTCATTTGAGTATTCCTCATGAATCGTGGTATGCAGATCATCCGAGATATCTATGCCCAGAAATTATATATATGTGCATCTCAGATCTCATCCAATCCGATAAAACTTACCGTCAAGATATAGGTCGACCGTCCACCATCTGTCGCTCGGCGGCAGGAGCTGGCGGCCTATCTCGATTCGATGGAATCCATGTACCCCCCTCAGCCTTCCGTCCGCAAACTCCAGGTGTGGGTACTGCTCAGGAATGTTGGTGTGCAGCTGGGCTTGTGTCAACCCTGCCCTCTGAAGCGCATTAAGAAGGTCCCCATGGGAGACAAGGCAGGGAACATGATTTCGAACGTTTTCTCGAAGGCAGCCCTCCTCGCGAAAGATTCTACGTAGTCGTTCTAGTTTTTCGCTGCTCGGCGATAGCTTATCAAACGAGATTTGGCTTATGTCAACCTTAACCGTACCCTGATGCTTAAGATGGCGCTCGTTTGCCAATCGCAGCTCTGCTCCTGTGCTCGACATTGTAAATTGTGTGACTAATTATATTATCGCATTTCTTTTGGGTGAGCGGAAAATGCATCCTTTGTATTATAATACAAAGGGCCACGCAAGTCCGTGGCCTCAAAAAAAACGAGGTCTACGCTTCCTCTATTAATATTACTCCATTCCTCTCTAGTCTGTAAAAGCTGTTGTACCGTGTTTGATCAAAGCTATTTCATTCTATAATGGCACAGTCCAATAATAAACGACACACGCAGTTTAATCTTAAGTCTCTGCGAGATGACAATTTTCCAACCAGATGTTCGAACTCAGATAATGATAAGCCAGGGCGAAGACTTCTATCCCGGACTCGGGATCTCTCTGAAATTACCGAGCATCGCCCGAGGAAGGACCTCTCTAGCACCACCAGTTTAGCAACGGTAAATGAAGCAGTCAATATTAAGAATGAATCCCCATGGATATCATTCAACAAGGTCTATTCCCGCGAGCTCGACAGACCGGTTATTGCAGTTCAGCGGCGTAATAGCCCTTCAGAGCTTCTCGATATCAGGGAATTCCCAAGTGATAGAAAAGACGATGTCATTAGAGTTCTTACAACAATCCGACATGAAAATTTTATTCTGGCGCTAGATTATTTTGCGACACCGGAATCTCTCTTTTGTGTGTTTAACCATCAGCCGATAACTCTCGAACACATGGCTCTCTGCACTAAGTGGCCTAGCGAAATTGAGCTCGCCTCCATTATTGCCCAGGTGACAGCTCTGTTGATGTTTGACTTGTGTCTGTCTGACTGTTAAATAGATTCTCGAGGGGATTTCCTACCTGCGGTCGATTGGCCTAGAGCATTGCAAACTTTCATGTTCTGGCACCCTAGTGAGCTATAATGGATTGATAAAAATTGGTTTGTTCTGTTCCCCCGTCAATCCCAAGACTATACTTACTGACTTGAAGCCTTAGCAAGGACGGGAGCCTGCAGCGAGAGATTAGAGGATTCATGTGAGCGGGAAATACAAGCCCTAAGGCTCATGATGATGGAATTGATGAACAAGGAGCCCAAAGAGGATGGCATTATTGGAGTGAATGATCCCGAGCGTTGGCCATCGGATGGGAAGGCCTTCAGTTTTCTCTCGGAGACAACCGGGACTAGATCCATTACACAGTTGAAGAAGGTGAGTGACTGAGAGCAGAAAATCTTGAGTATACCATTCTAATCAGTTTCAGCATCAATTCCTGACCGAGCCACCTTGGGATAAAGGTTATCTTGCCGGTTTGGTGTCCTATGTTTCATTTTCCACATCCATTCTATAGCGGTTTGTCAAGGTTCAGTCTCATATGCCTTAACAATGCTTAAAACTTTATGGTCAATCGCTTTTGTAAATAATATTATTTGATATCGCGTTGGTATTTTGATCTTGTATGAGCAAAGATATAGGAAGACACTAGTGCAATTGGCGCAGCAGTGTCTGCCGGCTAGGTAAGAGCTCCGTCGGGTAACACACCTCTAGTCGGGATGAGGATGCCTGGCGCGATCACAGACATTGAAGTAAGAAAGCTGCTTCTTGTTGATTTGAGAATTACTGTGAGATTACTTTCCACGTAGCTTCTTTCAAGTGATTCTAGGCCTCCCATGACTGAGGCGCTAGGATGCAACACCAAGGATTTGGCCAGGCAGGGGTAAGTAACGTTGGAGGGGGGCACGCATGTTGAGGGCCACGCATGTTGAGGGCCACGCATGTTGAAGGCCACGCATGTTGAAGCTATCCGCTGAAACAGATCAACTATGTGGACACAGTGGGAGGGTTGCTCGCTCTCAAACTCCTGAATTCTTCCACATTGGGAACTGAACAGAATTGTCATAATATCCCTTAATATTAATTACAGAACAAAGTATAAACAATGTATTGAACAAGGCGAAATCATGATAACTTATGACAAGTAAAATACTGCCTTGCTGTATATGATGACCAGGCAAAAACAGTAGGGCACGATTTGAACAGCTTATTTTCAGGGGATTGAGCTATTCTTCAACCCCCCCCCCCCTTTCCCATTTATCTCTCCCTGTTATTCCGGCTGGAATTCAAGCTCTGCCAATTTGACGCCTTTATGCAAATATCGGCGAACAATGCCTCGTAATTCATCTCGGATCTCATTCGGCACAGAGGCTACTGAGCGTTAAAATGAGTTATTCACACCGAGAAGGGGAGCTCTCACCTAATATAAGCATGTCCCGTTCTGGATTGTTTGGTATCTGGTTCTTTTCCTGGTCAAAAAGCTCAGACTGAACTATCTCCTCAAGGTTGGCTGGGCCGCCATATACAAAAGCACATTTATGATTCCCATGTGGCTTAGTATACCCAGTCGGTTTGCTGACATCATAAAGCGAGATGGTGAGAATCTAAATACTTATGTTAGCTCTTAATAAATCTCCTGGTGGAATACCCCCACACGTACATAGCCCTCGTCCGAGGTATCATCATTTAGCAGGTCGTTGAGGCATGACTGCATTGAAATGGCAATATCTGGATTAAAGGTTAATAAAACATAGAAAGGTAATTGCCAGCTAGAAAGCATACCAAGCTTGTCCAGTTGCCAGACAAAGTGTACACGGCGTGTGCGCGAGGTTTTCGATTTATATCCATGCAGAAGCTGCTTCAAGTATGGAACTACAGCTGCAAGACCAAACCCGCTCGCCACCATCAGCACAGTTTCATATCTATTCACAGGCTCATGAATTCCGTGGGGGCCGCTGACAAGCGCCGGAAACGAGAGAGACGCAACAGTGTTGTTTGACGTGAGGTGATGCAGATCCGTTGTCAGGCCAGATCGAGGCTCTATGTAAAGTTCCAGGACACTCTGTTTGCTGCTCGACCAGGAAGTGACCATAAATGGGTGGCTCTGTGCCCAGGAGCCCCAGGTGGCAAATAGTATCCATATGTTGACATACTGTCCGGCGCGGACCTTCATTGGCCTAGGTAGAATCAATTTGATCTTGACCGGTTGACTCTTTTTGTCGGCTTTTTTATCGAAATTCTCATCAGATAGCTCGTCATGCTCATCGACCCGACTTACAACCGCTTGAGGACAACCGCAGGAAGAGAAAGCTCCATTCTGTACAAGAAAAACCATGAATTGCAGAGAAAATGTGAGCGAAAAGACGCCTAATAAGACGTACAAGTACAGTCGGGGAAGGATATCACGAGGCTTTAGGTGAACCCATAGGGCATAGATGCAGAGAGCCGCTGTTCCCTGGTGTATACGAAGCAGGATCTCATATGCAAATCGTCGGAATATGGGGCGAAAAAGCAGCGAAAGAGCAGCGAGGGATATAATAGCCTGGTAGATTGGTTAGATGAAATGACAGCTATTATTTGAAGGTACTTACAATCTTGGAGAAGTTGTCAGTGCTGTTCCTGCCAAGTATCACATTCATGAGAACATGAATAGTAGAGAGTATGGCTGTCATCCAGCCAACGGCGCGGTGGAACATCTTATAGTGTCGCAGGTATACCCCGAGAATATCAGCCGCAAATGCTAGGTGCATTCCCAGAAGAAGAAATGTCATGTTGACAATAGATAGTGTTCCGGCTCGACGACCAACATCTGAGGTTGAGTGCTTTGGAAAAAAGAGACAGAGAGAATTTATAGCCACATAGAGAGAATGCACAAGAATTCCATAGGGGGTCCAGGGGCCAGCAATTCTATGGCGCTTAAGAATGTAGGGATAGATAAGATGTCTTGAAATAAAAACGGAAATGGTGTTTGTCCAGGAGTCAAAATATCTTAGAATTTTGAGTAAAATGAGAATTATAAGACTGCTACCAGCAGCAACAGCATAGATACCGATAGAATCCATCGAGACTGTATGATATTGTTGAAATAAAGAAAAGAAAAAGGTCTGGAAGCTCTGCTTGCCGACATAGATCAAGCTTAAGTATGGGTAAACAAGCGTGGTAAGAGCCACGCATTTTCGTGGCCCATTTTTTCTATTTGATCCATGGGAGCGGGAAACACACCGAGGGAAAATAATATATGCAGCAAAGCGGTAATTGTCAGGGCATGCACGTAGCCCCTCGCTCACGATCAGGCCGAATAGCCATTGAATAGAGAATTTCACCTCCTTCCGCTTCCACAGCAAGCTAGAATTTTGAAGGAAAGCTCTGCCAAGCTTATTGCCTGTTTGCGTTAGAAGCTAACAGAGCGGAGATCACTGGGAGCGCTAACCTCCAATTAGCATGCCAAGCACGTAAGAAGAGGTCCGGAAGGCATCCAAACCCCCTCCATCCACGCAGGCGAAAACATTAAATAGGGTGAGATTCTTCTCTGCTAGTAGATTCCATATACTACTGAAAATGAAAATACTACTGGACTAAAGGTTTGGCAAAGAGAGGGTTTAGATTGGTAGAGCTGAAAGTACATGTATATTCCTTCCAGAAGAGTCAACCTTAACCTAGTTGGGGATGTTCAAAGAACAAACAATGGTGGAGGCGGAATATTTATAATTTTTTTTAGCGATCGCTTTTTAATTTCACCATTCGTTTTGTTTTGGGATATGGGTTCCTTTTCTGGTTCAAAGTCCTTGGGCCCTAGACGTTCCAACATCGTTGAATCTATCTTTTCCTTTCTTCAGGTTAGCTTTTGGCTTTCAATCATAGGAATCTTTCATGCACATACAAGCTGCTCCCTTCTCGGTGGCCAAAATTCTGTAGAGGTGCTGCTATATTCAAAATAACGACCAGGATAGTTGTCTTTTTTATCGTATATGCAGATGTAGACATGTCTCTCACGGTGGCTGTTGAGACCATCTAGATATAGGTCATTGCCTCTTTGGAAGACCGAAAGTTTCCCACGACGAAGCCGTTCTCGCGCTGCCTTTGGTGTGTCTTTGAAGTTCTTGGATCTTGCCTTTGTATAGCGGGCCAGTCGTCTGTCGTTTCGTTTTGGGTTGTAGGGTCTCGGCATAGCTGTGGAAAAATGCTGCTGTATGGTTTTGATCATTTAATAGCTTATACTGGTGTCAAGAAGAACCCTTTTATATGGCACATGCTGGATAATATCTTTTACGATCTAAATTTAGCAATAGAACCCCAAATAGATCATTTATTCTATAATTAGTTTTGCAGGTTTAATTGGTGGTTCATTTTCAGTCACGGCGGTTACATGCCAACTTGACTAGAACAATCATGAGGAGGAGCTAAATATGTGGCCCTCAGAGATATATATAGTAATTTATTTGCATTTTCTTCATCTTCCCCTTGCAAGATAAAACCTCTTCTTATCTTTAAAAAAATCTCTCATCCCTTATGGCCTATTCACGCGTTTCTAGATATATTCAAGCTCTTGATATAACTCATATCATTAAAATCATACTATATATTCTCTACTGGACAATTATTCTTATCTTTAACTTTCTTCTCACCAGAGCAAATCACAGGAGCGCCACGAAGACTGGTGTCCTTGCGCTGCTTCATCTGGTACCGCTTTTATTCACCTCCCATTTCAGACTGGCTGCCAGCATGCTCGGTGTATCGCTAGCGGCATATCGTCTATTGCATCAGATTCTTGGATCTATTGCTGCGATTAGATCCACTATACGCATAGTTATAGTTTTAGGGGACGGTATGCATGCTCTTGTGGGTAGATACATGTGCTATGCCTTTACAGTGAGTTGGCTGTCGTTACGAGCCCAGGGATATAAGAGCTAAGTTTCTCTAGGCAGGCATCATTACCGCTGCCGCATTTTATATATGGGCTACCATGGATTCTACCGCATCAGGTTTTATGGCATCAAAGCATTGGTTGGTAAGTATCCCCAGCAGATGTCACTGAGGCTCAATTCAAAGTAATTTAACAGAAGATCTAGACAACGAGGGAGTAGCAGAAAAATAGTCAGCCTTAGCTACTCAAGCTTCCTCCCTTTGAGAATAATAAAGAATCAACTTCCAAGAGGCCCTTTGAAGCAAGAATACAGAGCTGGATATACCATGATGTTGACCAGGAAAAAAAACCTGACAAGTCTCATACCCTGTTAATTGCCTTCTTCGGAAACCAATAGGGTCTCCAGCGCACAAAGTAGCAGGTTCCCAGTTCCTCATTTGTACCCTTTCTTTCCACGCAACGTATGTGCTGATGTAGCGGAGCGTGACAATCAGATGGCGTATCAATAGAGATTCTAGAATTTAACATACTCTCCAGCATTGACTCCACAGAATTCTCGAATTGGCATGCGAGAATCCAATGACCATCTGGAATGGGACAAAGAAGTTCTGTTCCATGAGTATCGCATTCTCGTTCTTCGACTGGAGGACTGTAAGGCCATTTATTTTCTGTAAGCTCAGGAGAGATTTCTATCAATTCCATAGATCCGTCGGCAAATTTAAGGGGTATTTCAACTATGAAAGCATCAGTAATGAAAATAAAAAAAAAAAGAGGGAGAGATGAGTTGGGGGGATGGGGGGGGGGGGAGAGAGAGAGATATACATCCAGGTATAGTTGGGGCATCAGAGGCCGTATCGTCCACTGTGTCACCATCTGCTGTTGTAGCAACATTTGAGATGATCTGTGGTTGTGGCCCGTTACCATCTATTAAACTGTTAGCAGAAATAGACTTAATATATTGAATTAACTTGCCCGTCACTATCTCCAGGCTCGCAATACCGTCCTCGATATCTAGGGTATCCATGAATTGCGATCCATGAAGTTCACTATCCACTATCATAGCATCAGTATGAGCAAGTCTTAGTGATTAATATATATACTTACCTTCCATCTCCATAGAAGGCTCGGTAGATACGACCTCAGGCTCGGTTTGCTCATTCGTGTTTTCTTTCGTCGAAGATGGGTATCTAGCAACTTTATGCTTGTTCGAAGCTGAAGGCTTAATAGAAGAGGGGCGCGATTTTCGCTTTGGAGTATTGTTGAAAGCATTGACTAGCTTCGCTCCTGAGCGAAGAGTTCTTCCACTCTTCTGATTCTGGCGACGTGTGGTTACCATCCTTGGGGTCGATTGGTGGATATGATGGGGAGTAGAGAAGAAGTGAATAAAAGAAAAGATGAAGAAGGAAGAAAATCTTGGGGGACTTGCTCATATTTATAGCTAAAGGAAACACTTTACCCCTCTTCAGGCCGTGGGAAGGCCAATGCACTCATAGCCCCTAATAGGCACACTGGCATGTGTATGACAAATGTAGAACATGGAGACAGAAATAGAACCTCCTAGGATATGTATGGCCAATATTGATATTTCCTAATACAGGTAACCCTCACAAAGGTTAACCCGGCCTATACCACCGCGAAGTGTTACAAGAGTTAGCCGCCCCGGTTTTACCGCTATGGGAAAGAGGATCATAGCTTGCAGAGAGGGATTCGGGGCGGTCATTGAGAAGGAAGATCAAAGCCATGAATTTTTGACGATGAATGAGGCCGGTGGAACACCGGTTATCAATGCAGCAACTGCACAGGGGCTACCCACCATCGAGAAAGTTGGTTGGGAGAAAACCGTGGATCCTGGTACAATAGGAGTGTACACGATAAGCTGGGTCGCCGTTGGCTCATGGGATCCTTTCTGCAAAAAGTTGCCAAAAGTGATATGCCACCTCTTGTACCATGATGATAACGGGCCTATTCAAAATTTTGCGCAGCTTCCGAGTTTGCGACGACTATTCGGGGCCACAATTTATGGTATAATAGCAGAGAGTATTTGCGGGAATAATGCACTCTCTGTTGAGGAGGCGTTGCAACAAGTTTTTGGAGTTTCGCATGAAGAGAGAGTGCGACAGTGGACTGTTGCTTCTACCTGAAGGGAGCGGTTATAAAATTAGTTCGGCCACTGCTGCGGGACCATCAGCATGAGAACTGTTTCTCATTGGCTGGTTGTTTGCTCTGCACCACACCACCAACACTGTAGTTAGTCTCCGCGCTGTGGCTCTCAGTACTGCAGCGATAATATGCTGCTTTATGGTTTCTTTCCACATTACACTTTCGTCACCGGCACCGGCTTATTTATTCTATATATATTAGACTAACATCAGCTATGTTATATCTTTTCGGCGCAAGGCTCTGACTAGCCTTGAAGTTTGGCTTTGTCTCTCTCCATTCTTGCAACATCTATCTTCATAAGATAACAAACAGGATTCCCCTCTCACTCGCTTGGGCATAGAGCAGTCACCCGGTCCCTGTAACAGAAGGCCCGACCGCATTGGGATCTGAATAGACGTTGTCAACATCTACTGTGTTTTGCTTCGTAAGGCTCGCAGTTTGCGCCTTCTGGCATTTATAAACCAATCGGTTATCTGATAGAAATATCTTAGTAGATTATGTGTAAAGCTTTCCAGAGTAAACTCTTACCTGTTTCAATGTAAGCCCTGTTTGCCGGTTAAGCATCTGCTTATCTGAATCATTTGGATAAGGATGATCCAGGTGCTCCTTTAACCACATCAACATTATATCTACTTTTTTCTTCGAAAGGTTGCCTCTTCTCTCAATAGGTATATGGTACGGTCTTGCGGACTGAGAATCCGGAGATGAGATTGAATTCTTCTGGATTATACGGGACTCTCTTGCGGACTGGGAATCCGGAGATGAGACTGAATCCTTCTTAATTGTATGGGACTCTCTTGCGCATGCAAAACTCAGGGGTGGTGTCGGATTGAAAATAGGTGGCTCGAGAATGGGAGGGCCACAAGACACGGACGGTGGAAATGTTGGATGTGTAAGGTTATCTCCGTCATTTTGTCGAATAGTACAGTTGATCTGATTGTACAAGGAGCCCGGTGGAATCTATTCAAAGAATTAATGAATCTGAGTGACCAAGAAGTACCCTGTACCAAACTCACCTCTCGAAGGGGGGGTATATCTAGCACGGGGGAGTCGGGCTGCTCCAATCGCCTGGCCAATAGACTGTCTATGTGCTCCGCTTGATTGTCAATATCCTCATCTAGCTTAGTAACTGTTCCCCCTAGGCATCTCTCCCAATTTTCGATAGCCAAACGGTCATCAGAATGCATTCTTGCTTTACTTCGATAATCGGGCATAGTGCGTAATTCCTCTGCAGCATTGTCCCGGATTAAAATATCTCGATGTATATTTGAAACAGTGACTGCAATATCTAGAAGTGAACTTAGAGTTAACAAAGTCTCATGAGATCAAACAAGAATATCTTACCCCATGCAATAAGTCCAGTTTCCCCTAGTACAGAATAGAGAACAGTATTCTCTCCCCGAGAGACAAAGGACATTGACATTGTAGTCAGCAGAAATAAAGCAGCTTGTCAAAAGATATGTGTAAACATGAGATTAGCTCTAGCCCAGATCTATATATACTTACATTCCCCTACTCGCATGCACTAGCAGGGGTTGATCAGGGGAAGTGCCCAGAACCAAACACCAATCATTTTGAAGTAATCGTTACCAATGTCCAGCACCAATCATCTTTGCAGCAGGTGCCCAGGATCAAACACCAATCATTTTGAAGTAATCGTTACCAATGTCCAGCACCAACCATCTTTGCAGCAGGTGGCCCAGGATCAAACACCAATCATTTTGAAGTAATCGTTACCAATGTCCAGCACCAATCATCTTTGCAGCAGGTGCCCAGTACCAAACACCAATCATCTTGAAGTAATCGTTACCGATGTCCAGCACCAATCAGCACTCATATAAAAATGAGCCTCGAATATCTTTTCCCGCCCTATGCAGGGGAGGACAGCGGCAATCAACTATCTGGGTTGTGGGGCACAAACTGGAATTACCAGATAGGAATCTCGATCAGATAATGTGAAGATCCTCTGTGCAGTATGGAATCTCTCCATCTTCATCCCTATATAATGCTGCTCTCGCTCTGGGTTATAAAGGAGATTATTCCTCCCATGTTATCTTATTTCCATCTTCTCAAGCTGTTGAATGCATTCTCTCAATGTCTTATATTGAACCTATTCCCGACAATTCCATTCTTATCATTAAGGTGGAAACAAAAGATTGGATCCTAGCAAGTGAGAATTCCTGTGCTTTGAGAAGCTGGTCTATTGAGACGAAAGGTTAAGATATATTTATTCTGGTTGCTAAAGCAATCACTGACAAATTCTCAATAGATCTGAAGACTGGGGAACCTCGACTCATTCATGGTACTTCTCCATACCGAGAAATCCCAGTCTCTAAATCCCCCTCCACCAGTCAACATGTCTGGGGAGCAATACTCGCACTGGTCTCAGTCCTTCAATCTCCCTTCACCAATTCCTATGCCTGAAGAGGCTAAACAACATCCAAGCCATGCCCAATCTCTCGATCCCTCTCCGCTGGTCGACATGTCAGAAGAGACTATGCAATACTCAAGTCATACCCAGTCTCTTCATCCCTCAAGCTGGTCTCAGTTCTCTAACCCGTCCCCGCCGGTTAACATGTCAGAAGAGACTATGCAGCACTCAAGCTGGTCTCAGCCCTCCAATCCATCTCCGCCGGTCAACATGTCTAAAGATATCAAGAAATACACAGACCAGCCTCTGCCCTTCAAACCGTCCCGGCCGATCCAAAGTCATATTTTCGGAAGTTCCTACCTTTTGCCTAAGGATGATCTGGCACCAGGAGAACAACCACGGCCGGTTGCCTTTATGCTAATGATTATGCAGAGTCTCGCACAACTATTCTGTTTTGCCACGGACCCAGCGCTTTGTAACCGTCTTGGTCTATCATCTGATCAGGGAGTTCAGGCCGCCGAATTCCTTACTAAGCTCAGGCGTCTGGAGCCATCTGATGTGTCTATGCTGGCGGAGCACAACGTGCTTAGGGCACTATCAGTCTACATCGCGAAGGTCAAACAGGCTTCTCCAGCTACTAGGAAACGAAGCAAGCCACAACTTCTACGTTCCTTAACTGAAGTGTGGCGTGGGAATCAGCTAGGAGTACAGCAATGGGGCTCTGTTCTCAGAGATATTGTGGTAGATTCTATATTTCACCCCATGGACTCCATAACCCTGATATTTGATGATAATCGTCGGATTACCGAAACATCTGAAAAGTTTATAAGCCGCCACCTTCCCTCAGAACTTCAACCAAGTTATTCAAACATTCCCTACACCGGCACCGGCTATTACCTAGTTCAACTTGGCCAAAAAGGTATCTGCCGGAAAAACGGGTATGGGATGGAATACGTTGAGGCGGAGTGTGGATTTTACAACAAAAATGGTGCCCTCGTACGATCAATCGAAAAAAAGAACTTTGAATGCAAGGGCTCAAATCAGATACTAGAAGATATTGACTTTGGGGTGTTCTTGATACAGCTCTCTGGGTATGTGTAATAATTCACACATTTTAACTATTTACTCTAACATAACCAAGGCACATTGCAGAAAGTTTATTTGGGCAGGAGCATATTACAATGTTTGGTCTTCTTCACCCTGAAATTTTGTTTGGTCTACTAATGAGAATCTAGGAAACTTGCTATATATGGAAAGAAGACCAAACAAGGGCACTTTAATCTTACTTATCTGGAGGAAAGATTGACGACAGCGGCAATGCTATATGCTCCACTTGTGCTATCATCCGGTGAGCTCTCAGCGGACGATAAAGGATTATTTAAAACGATACAGGAAAGCCAATATTTTCTAGAGGTCTATGCAAAAATTTACTGTCCTGCCGAGGCCAATGCTGGGACTATTGCATCACTAGCCATACGTCGAATGGCAAACTCTGGGCAGACGATAGGGTTTTCCATAAAAAGAGATGATGAAAATGAATCTATCTGGGGTCTGTCAGATAAATGTATGTAGCAACTATCATTTAGATTGACCACGAGACAAAATCCGAGACCACTTGAAGGAGATGTAAATAGAAAGCTTGATGATAGGTCTAGCGAAGGGATAATTTAGCATTCTGCTTCACTGATTGGTCCAACTAGCCACCGAAAGGAGTTCTTATTCCTCATAGAAGTTAGATTTCACTACACGAAGCTCAATCCTTCAAGCGGTTGCTTAGTGTCTATTAGTTCTATCCTCGTGGCGCATGTGTCAGGATCCTACCTGCACACCTTCGTGGCTGGGAGCCTATATGCTCGGTGTACGCCCTGATGTCAAAGAATCGTGGGGAGGTTTTTTGCCAAGATATTTATAACACACGTGTACCACATTTCCTATCCTCTGGTAGTGGATGTGGCACAAGTATCTAAAATTTAGCTCAGCGCTTCACTTGACAGTAAATGATCTTTGTCACTAGATACACCTGACGGAGGCGCATCAGCATGAGAATATAAATGTGCCACGATCAGCCTCAACCACCAACCAACGCATGATGCCAGGTGCGGCACAGCATCCTTAACCAGGTTCTCCCTTTAGTGTGGCTTGATGGCCCATGTGCTAAACACAATGATTGGAAGATTGTATGAGTACCCCAGACGGAGTACTCCGTACTCCATAGTAAGACAACAGATTCAAAAGAATGGGGGGGAGTGACCGGAACCTGATCCTATTGGTGATCGCTTCGAGCTTCTGCCAAGAGTGCGTCAAAATTTGGGATTGTTAGAGTAAAAAGGGGGATGCTTCCAACTTTCTTGAGTTAAGTTTTTGATGTAATCTTTTAGATGGTCAGCTAACTATTGCAATAATGGTATCAGATAGAACTGAGAAGCCAAAGCGCAGGCTTCAGATCTGTTTCTGCGGTCGGAGATATTATCTGAAGCGGAGTCTAATTCGACATCTGCGGAAGAAGCATCAAATTTCAACATGTTTAAACAATGTGGACTCAATTGGTGAGTATTGTGAGTTCTTTCCTGTATTTTCTCCTCTACAGAATATGGCTAATCATGACAGTGGGAAACTCGGGAACGCCGATCAAACCACCGACGCTTTATACCTGCTACTGTCGCCAGGAATACAAATCTAAAAGCGCTCTTAGTCGACATATATTTCAGCATCATGGTGTATTTCCAAAGTCCCTGATTCAAAATTGTGAGTTAACATAATTCATTCGAGATATTTTTCTAGGAGGGAAACTCATTCATGATACAGTACAAAATGGGGAGTCTTCAGTTAATTTTCGGGGATCGAGAAGTGATAGTATGATGACAGCTACTCCAAACGGAAAGCAAAAACTTGAGCATATATCGAGGCCCCATGCCCCCGAAAATCCAGATATCTTTTGCCCCCATTGTGGCATCAAATTCAAGCAGGAGCGCCATCTTATTCTGCATATAAATATGATGTGCGACATGACAAGAACTAACGGCGGGAACACCGTATCCAAAGCTTCAATAACTCCACGCAATACGTTCTTCCACAGAAAAACCGCACAATTCATTGGAAAGCCAAATCCCGACGCAATCAACACTACTTTATTTGAGACCTCCCCGAGCACCTCCGGTATCCCGCTGCTAAAAGTACCTGAGCCGCCTCTTGATATTGCAAGCAATAATCGGCGGTATGGTGACCCTAATCCTCGGTTATACGGAACAGTCCCCGAGGTAGAGACCGGCCAGCCATGGAGCTACTCGAGTGCGCCACCGTTGAAAGCATCCGAGCTGAAGATGGTAAACAATAATGCACCCCCGCCCGAGTTATGTGGAACAGCCATTAATGATATGGATGTTATTCAGTCATGGAATTACTCGGGTGCAGTTGGACCTCCGCCTGAGTTATCTGGAACATTCATTAATAGTATGGATGCTATTCAATCATGGAATTACTCGGGTGCAGTTGGACCTCCGCCTGAGTTATCTGGAACAGCCATTAATGATATGGATGTTATTCAGTCATGGGATTACTCGGGTGCAGTTGGACCTCCGCCTGAGTTATCTGGAAC